>CAIGQW010005633.1:6888757-6902677 GCA_903798125.1 Danio choprae | reverse complement strand
ATCTATCTATCTATCTATCTATCTATCTATCTATCTATCTATCTATCAACAATATAATTATCATATACTATGCAACATTAAGAAACAACATTGTTAGTTTTTAAATAAACAGGCTTAATTTTCTTGGGGTAAAATATGACCTGATCATTTCTTTAGAATTTCTATGAAATTCACCTATCTGCATGCCAAACTTAAAAAAGGTATCAAAAGTTCATTTCTGACCTATGAAACAACTTGACGTTTCTCCAGCAATATGTGACAGTTTCCAAGGATGGACTGTTGTCCGGTCAGGTAAAGTGGCCACAAGGGGATTAGCTGCCCTTTTATCTGCAAATAAATTTCTGAAGTATGGAGAAAGCCATCCCAGTTATTTACTTTAATCGTTATTTAAATCCCCTCTGACCTGGAGGGGAAAAAGAAGCTTTGGCCCCTGTAGCCTCTCATCATAACCTCGCTAGCATTCAGTCAGCTTTGAGCCAACCGGATATGTGGGCATTAGCAAAGAAAACGGAACATCGCAAACTCCAGAGGAATTCCTTAATGAGGGACAGAAGCACAGGAGATCTGAAACATTTGTTTGGCCATTCCCATTCTTTTATTTGATTGCTGTTTACAGAACTGACAGGAGTTCACTGCTGTAATCTGATGATGCTTTCCAGCCAAGGCTGACTTTCATTGCTGATTATGTGTGTGCTTTTTTCTTGAGATGAGTCTGTTGTGATGTTGTTTCTGTGTTTTTTATGAAGGTGACTGGAAAAACAGATGTTTACCGCACTCACTGCTCTGAGGAAGGACACTGCAGTATTGTCATATTTTCCTGCCTTGCAAAAACACCATCACATTGTTTGGAGGTTATATGGCAGATTACGCATATGTGCTTTGAAAAAAATATATATTCATATTAAGTTATATTTTATAGCATTATCAAAATATTGCTTATTTTTTTGTCGTTAAAGAACAGAGCTTTGTTTCCATCTGGCCATTTTTATGCACATTTTGAAAGGTCCTAAGAAATAAACAAATGCATAATGGGAACAGCAAGTTGCACATACATATAGAAAATACACATAGGAAATGTATGTGCACAACAGAGTAGGATAAAGGCTTTATCTGATAACAAACAATGATAAACCACAATATTGAATAAATTTCAGCATGCATATAAATAAGTAATGTGATAACAAAATGGGCACAATGGTACAGCATTATTGGACAAACCAGTGGACCGACCAAACTGCATAACATCTGAAATGTTGTTTTGGCCATTCTTAAAATACCAAAGTCCATCATCAAAGTGGTTTCGTATTATTACCTCCTGGAGTGGCTGCGCTCTACAAAGAGTGTCTTATTTAAAAAACAAAAGTCCCAAAGTGGCATCTCCTACTGCAGAAAATTCAATTTTTTGGTGTCTGTTTTTCAGGAAATGATGATTTTGTTCTCTTAACTCATTGGGCAGAAACAGTGGTTTATTCGCAAGAGTTTTATGCAATATTCCCGTTTGTGCATAAATCTAATTTGCATTTTTGGATGAAAACATTAATAATATCAGCATGACTCCCCATTTGGCACTTCATTTAACCCTTTACTGGGTGAAGAACCATATATGGTCATTTCATTGACACAGATTACAATATAATTCCTAAGTCATAAAAGATCAAAAGTCTTATAATAACTCCCCTTAATACTAATCAGATTAGATTTTATCCTTTAGGAATTTATTGAATGAATGTGGTTAAACAAAGTCTAAATAGCTATCTGGCTGTTGGTTAACATTGTACAATATGCACAGACATGTCTATTCTGAAGTAGGGTTATAAGTTATGATATTTAGATTTTCATGACAACAATAGTTACAGAGGTGATGCACTTCAACCAATGGTTTAACTTTTTGTTTGGCTTAACAATTACCCAAAATGAATTTGAGCAAGCAGATAATCAGCCAGTGTTAAAAACAATCTCCTTACCTTATTAGCCTGATTCACAAAGGTAAGCTTGTAAAAATGTTTTATAATTGGAGTGGTACAGCTACGTTTTTACGGAAAAAAATATATGTGGACCACTGTTCGTCTTTGTGTCATTACACCAC
This sequence comes from Danio choprae, assembly GCA_903798125.1. Classification (NCBI taxonomy): domain Eukaryota; kingdom Metazoa; phylum Chordata; class Actinopteri; order Cypriniformes; family Danionidae; genus Danio; species Danio choprae. The sequence continues at coordinate 6,900,591 of CAIGQW010005633.1, read as the reverse complement.
ATATGTATCCATACAAAAGAAGTTCCAGTGTCAAAGAGAATAAGTCAATAACCTTTTTGGGATTAAAGAACAATCTCTTTACATGAAATTTGAATGTTATGACAGAGATTAGACTGTTTGTTTCAGTGGTTATCCTTTGGTTCATTGATTATGTTCACCTGTGTCTGATTTGGTTACTCATGTGTGTTTAGATGTACTCGAATATCCTTCAGCTCTTTTTCCAGTATTGCCTAGTTTGTAGTCGTTATGATTTCCTGCATCTATGTTCATTGTTTTGGACTGTCATCTTTTTCTTTTATTATTATTTTCTTTTATTTTCTGTTATATCACATCATTATTGTATCATGTAAAGTGGGGTCTGATAGTTCTGACACAATATTGATATCTTATACGTAAAATCTAATTTAAACCTAAAAAACATATATAGGAAATATTATAATTAAAAAAAATTAACATTAAAGCGTTTTATCTTATGGTATTAAACATTTGGGCATGAGTACATTATCCACTGTGGATACTGTTTACTAAACACACACGCACAGAGGTTTTTCACCTTATGGGGACTTCCCATATACATCATGAATTTTATACTGAAGTCTGTACTAATAGTGCAACCACAGAAAACATTCTGCAGTTTTACATTTACAAAATACTTCAATTTATATGATTTCTAAAAGAAAATTCCATACCATTAAAGTAATATTGCTGTATTACATTGTATACTATTTTTATTGATAACAACATATTGATATTGTGGTCTTAAAAATAGGTTTAATTGAGTTTAAAATAGGATTGAGTTTCTTCTGGTATACAAGAACATTTATTTTTTTACTGTTTATTATAAGATTTCTTAAATGTTTTTGTGATAGATTTATCCAGTCTCATCATTTTTTGGGCAAAGTGCTCATCTCAGAAATGCATATGTATATTTAGCCAATTTCCAAATCCACATTTACAGTAAGATGCAATATGTATAAAATTCAGCTGTTACAATCTTGACTGTGAACAGTACATACAGTCAAATATGACTCCTATGAGTATTTGAGATGACTCTCTGTCAGCTTCCATATTAATTTTAAAATTATGATACTGACATCCCAAGCATTACATGGCTTGACATTGTTAATCCCATACAACCCAAAAGCTCCACACAATCTAATTTATAGTCTGCTCCTCATTCCTGCAGAAAATCTATGGGTGACAGGACTTTTTTCTGTTTGGGCTCCTATACACTGTAATTCTCTTCCTCTTGAACTATGGCAGCTCAGACCTATGAGATTTTTAAAAGTACTGCTTATTTTTATGTTATTTTGCGAATCTAATGTACAGCACGGGTGGAGCAGTGGCACAGTGGGTATCACTGTCGCCTCACAGCAAGAAGGTCGCTGGTTCGATCCTCGGCTGGGTCAGTTGGCATTTCTGTGTGGAGTTTGCATGTTCTCCCCGTGTCAGTGTGGGTTTCCTCCAGGTGCTCTGGTTTCCCCCACAAATCCAAACACATGCGGTATAGGTGAATTGGGTAAGCTAAATTGCCCGTATATGAGTGTGAATGAGAACGTATGGGTGTTTCCTAATGATGGGTTGCAGCTGGAAGGGCATCCGCTGCGTAAAACATATGCTGGATAAGTTGGCGGTTCATTCTGCTGTGGCTACCGCTGATTAGTAAAGGGACTAAGCCAAAAAGAAAATGAATGAATGAACAATGTACAGCACTTTGAGAAGGTGCTTTCAAAGTGCTTTAAAAAATAATGATAAAATTGTATTTATTACAATTGTTATTACTGGCAATGCTGAAATATTTCAATTTTGCTAATAATTATTATAATAAAGCTAAAATTAAACATGATTACAGGTAATCATTACTTGTAATGAAAAAGCTAATAAAAAAACAATGATCATTGTTATTATAAAGCTAATATTACTGATACTAACAAGTATTGTAATAAAACTAAAATCTGCCCATCAGAAAATAAGTCTAATTTCAAATATTAAAGTGATAATTTGCATTATCTTAAAGGGATAGTTCACCCAAAAATGAAGATTCTGTAATTTGTTTACTCACCCCTTTACTTGTTTCAAATGTGTTTGACTTTCTTCTATTGAAAACAAAAGAAGATATTTTGAAGAAAGCTGAAAACCTGCAACCATTGATTTCCATAGAATTTGTATTTCTTACTATGGCTGTCAACGGTAACAGGCTTTCAGCTTTCTTCAAAATATCTTCTTCTGTGTTCAATAGACGAATGAAAGTCATAAAGGTTTGATACCACTTGAGGGAAAGTAAACAGTTTTTTGGTGAACTGTCCCTTTAATTGATTTACATTTTTTGAGAATAAACTAAACCAACAATTGTGGAGTGTGGTGTATAGTATGGTTTCAATTATATCCCCCAAATATCTAGGGTAAACCGGAGCTCTATTTTGCTTTCTGAAATATTAACAAATACTAAAATGGAAGGGTCTCAATATGATCAGAACTAATTCATATCCCCCTCTCCCTCCGTTTAGCAGCCCATACCATGACTCATTCCTAATGGACGGCTGCTGTTGTTCAATCATCTCCAGCATTACTCATCTGTTTCTCATTTTGCATCTTTCTCCTCTTTTCTCATCCACAGTCTCTCTCATCTCGAACACAGGCCAGCCAGGACCTTTTCTATTTCAAAGTCCATTTTCAAACACTTCAACTGCCTTTCATCTCCATGTTTTTCTTGTTTTTTGTTTTTTTTGGAGACTGAAAGCAAGATGAGGAGCAGCTCATCTGGAGAATGCACAGAACAATCTCTTCATCTTCAAGAACCAGCAGTCTCTGCATGCACAAACATCTTTACCACTCAAACACTGCTTCAGGTATGACACATTTCACTCTCCGTTCTTTTCTCTCGCTCTGTTCTAGAAGATGAAAGGCAGATGAAATGTTCATAGGCTTCTCCAAGTCCATGCGGTGCCCAAGCATCACCTTTTTGCGTTCAACACACTCGTGCTTTACCGCTGAATTCACTCGGGGGGGACTTTCAAAGCCACAAATGTTTGTAGGTTTATGTGCGTAGGTGTTTATTTCACATGTTTTTGTTATGTCTAAACTGAGATGATCCAGACAGAGCGCTGCTGTGAGGGAAGTCTGAATAGTTCTTGTCAAATAAAAGCACAGAGTTTGACGGATGAGAAAGAAACGTTAACACTGTGGCCTGAGAAGAGAGAACAGATCTGTAAACATTTTCCTACTGTTAGTCCTATAGTCAGTTCACTCCATACCTTGAAATTCTTGCTTCTAGAACTGAACTGTTTTTAAATAATTAGTTTTAATATTTAACTTATACTTAAGCAAAAGTGGTAGCTTATTCTGGATGTTGCCCCTTTAGCTCAAATTATTTTTTTTTATTCTTCTTTGTCCAAAAAAAAAAAAAAAAAAAAACCTCAACAAGGGCTCATTAGAAATACGCACATCAAGCCTACATTTTGGCAAAACCACAAAAAAGTACCTAAACATATGTTTGACTGCAGTTTCCAGGTAAAGTTTATGTTATGGGTAGTATTGTGCCAACAACTTTAGTTCCTTTTCACACTAATGATATTTACAAGGGGGACATGTTGAAGATAATAATATCAGGATAGTTTATAAAAACAATTGGATAGCATTATTTTCATGCACTTCTTTGTACAACACCAATTAAATGCCACAAACACCTTGATTTGTAATTGAATATATTTGCCTCAGATTTTGAGAGTATCGTAACTAAAAACTTAATATATGAAATAAAAAATCCCTTTTTAACTTTTATTTAATGTTCACAATGCAAATCCAATCAGATCCACTTAAGATTCTCATATAATCTACTAAAAGACAGAAAATATTACTTTAAAAACTGCGCGTGCAGATTCCGTGTGGGCCTACTAACTTATTACTAAATACATTGTAACTAAGTACATCCAAAATTTATTATAATGCACAAAACCTGCTTCTTTAAGTAACTTTTAGTGATAAATGAGAACAATGCAGACAAATATAATGCATCAATCATAGAGTAAATTCAGATAAACTAAGACACCTTTTGGCAAAAATATAGCACATATGGGCCTGTATACATGCTTATCAAGGTAGTACCATCTATTCAAGTCTCTAATGCAGAATGTATAATGCAGTATTTGACACAGCCTCTAAAATGTCACATATGACATTATTCAGTGCTATTTGAATTGCCAATATTTCCTGTATTTTTTCTCATTCTCTCCCCTCCAGTCGCCAGGGTGTCTTGTGGAGCACAACAGTTGAACACTTTGACAAGGTTTATGTACATAATCAACAGCAGCTGGATCTACTGAAGCTGGCAGACAGACAGGTAGACAGGTTTGCAAAACAGACAGGTGCACGGTTGTGTTCAAACAATGCTTCTGTTTAGTTCTATTCAGCTGTGTCTAAGCGCTGAATTTGGAAACCGTTTCAACACGCATATCCTTGCATAACGACAGCTTGACACATTGTCATTGTGGTTTTAAATGCAATAAAATGCCAAAACAAACAGTAATCATAATGCTGGGTTTATCTGTTCTCAGGGGGGGAAATAAACGACAGCCGTGTCAGTCTGAGGTTCAACCCAAAAACAATCTGTCGCGCATCGAACCTTCCTAACATTGACAAGCTGACAAAATGACATCTCAAATCTGAACAATGAATCAGCATGAGAATGATCTTAATGTTTTGAGCCCTCCGACAGACCCGAATGGATTTCTTCAGCCGAACTATGAGCTTGTTCACGGTGTTGTACACTCTGATATCTGCCAAACTCAAAGGTTAATTAACTACCAGCAAATGTGAAGTAAAACTGACATTTCTTAACACAAAAAACTCTGCTTTTGTGTTCATGTGTGTTTGGCACTGATTCCAGTAAAACCACCACCAAGAAATCTGAACTATGAAAAAAAAAAATACTCTGGAGAGAAAGAAAAAAAAAATAAAAAAAACTTTAATTAAAGACAGATAAAGAATCAGAAGTTCTCCATATTTCCACAACAAGCCTCTCCAAAGGTGTACATTATTAGCGCAAATGGACCGAGGGCAGTTTAAGCTTCTGTTCCTTCTGATTAGGATTTGGGGTTTTGTGCCGTCTTAATAGTTTACGGCAAACTAATTAAAAACACAATCATTACGCGAGCTGCCCTGGGCTCCTTTACAGACGGAAATAAATAGAGTCGTGTTTGGGAAACTGTGCCTCCCGCCGTGTGCTAAAGGTGAAAGTGCTTTTGTGTGCAGTGAAGCGTGTGGAGATTCGCTTGAATAAGTGTTTTTATTCAGGCAGACGAGATAACTGAGCAGTGAAGCAAGATGTGACGCTAGTGTCTGAACTTTTCTCATGTCATACTTGCATTTGTTTAACTTATTGAATTTTTTATATGTATAATAATGTTTAGACTTTGTTTACTAATGGTTATGCTGATATTGAAATTCTATTGTTGTGCATTAATAAGTTAAAAATAAAACACTAAAAACTATATGATCTATATTTTCTTCTATACCCATTTCATTTGTTTAAGGCAAACAAAGTTTTAAATATACATATATAATTTGTTGAGTCAATGTTTATTTTCGTTTTGTTGAGTAACTATTGTGTTGTTTTGTTTAATGCTTTTTATATATACTTGACTTTTACTCATTTTGTTCTGTTCTGTCATGTTCTGTTTTTATTGATTTCAGCTTTTTTAAAACAAGGTTAAAGTTTTATTTATTTAAATCTTAGTTTTTACTTTAGTTTTAATAAAACTAAAAGGATACAAGACCTATTGAAAAAAATACACAATATTTGAAACTAGCTGGCAACAGTAAGCGTAAGTCTATTTAATATATGTTCGCTTTGCTTAGTTGGTTTTTAAGTTGTAAAAATGACTTATTTTATGATCTGTTTATGATGTTTTATTTGTATAACTTTTGGAGCTTGACAGTCCACATCCACACTCATTTTCCATAAGCAAAAAAAAAAAAACCCTGTAATTTTTTTTGTAACATTTTTTCTTTATTTAACAGGAAAAAATAAAGTCTTATGGGATCCGAACAATGGCTGACAACTGAAACATAACGATTTGGAACAAAATGTAAGATTTCACAAGCTATCTAGTTTTTACTACAAAACCCTCTTTTACACAATCGTCAAGTTCCTCTCTTGGGTCAATGTGTGTGTGTGTGTGTGTATTTAGGCAGACCCAGCAGGTTTTGTAGTTTATTGACCTGATGACTCTGCCAGGGAATTACTGTCTGATGTGTGAGTGTGTGCGATGTTGTACGGCACAGCAAATATTGACATTCATCTCTGCAGCTACATTTTTCCCGGGTGCCACTTTAATTGGCCCGGAGAAAGTCACCGCAAATAAATGAGAGCCGACTCTCTAAAAGCTTGCGCTAAATGAAATATTTTTTTTTCCCTCCACTATTGTTCGCACCACCTTCTCACGCTTCCCCACCTCCCTCCATCCGTGAGAAATCTCAAGCCTTTTCCTCTGAGGTAAATAATGACTTAATACAGCAAGATAAAGGCGCAGAAATAATGAAATAGCAAATTGCCATTTGTTTCTCTTTTATACGCCTGTTCTCTGTTTGACTTGATGAGTTCAGGAGTTGCTCGCTGTTGCAGCACAGTACACACCATCAGTTTGTCCTGTCAGTTTTATCACTGTTTTGACAGGAGTGACATAAGTAAAGACGCAGACATGAATGTGTCAGAGTTTTACAACAAGAACTGAACAAAACAGACAGCTGGTAGCACAGTTACCAAGACAGATGCAAACTTGTCAGCCGTGGAGTCCTGCGGATAGGAAAAAAACCCAGCTTAAACCAGCTCCTCTAGCCTGGACAAGTGGGTTTAGCTGGTTTGTTTTGACTGGAAGACCAGCTGGTCGACTAGCTAAACCAGAAAAACACCAGCTTGGATGGACTGGAAGAGCCATTTAGACTGGTATAAGCTGCTTTTTTTTTGCTATACTACTGTAATATGGAATATATAGTCATTATGTACTGTATATAGACAAGCTTTCACTTCACATGAACTGTCAATCACACTGACGCTTTTAAGCTCTGATTAAAGCGCATTTAATCGGCTGGAGTTTCCCTCAGATTTAAAGGTTAAGGTTTTTAAAACTGTTCACTCATTTTTGACGTTCGACAGTTTCCAAGGAATGATTTTTAGTATTTCAAGAACAAAGAGACTAAAGCTGACAGTCAGGGTCTTTATGGGAAAGGAGGAATCATGGATTTCGTACCAAATGAAGAAGTATGATGAAAGACTTGAATGGCATTCGGTAGTTCAGAGTCTATTGTGAACTCGGAGTGATTAAATATGCTTTAATCTGTCAAGTTAGGCATTTGAAGCTCACGAGACTGACTGAAAGACAGATTTAAAGTAAGCGGATGTAGTCTTGAGGGTCAACTCTTATATTAAAGAGCTCATATCATCATTTTAGGTTTTCTGTGAAGGCCTCTTACACCATTAGTCTTGTTTTTCACACCAAAACAAGCATGATCATTGCTTGACACAATGTATTAAAAAGACAATTTAAAGGTTCGCTGTTAATGGAAAAATAGCACGCATTTATGTTTACACTACAATAACAGCCTCTTAGCAAAGCCAATACAGTCTAGGGGTGGGGGAATATACTGATACAACACAGTATTGCAATATTTACCACAGGAATACTGTATTTCACCAATATGCTATGATACTATTTATGTAAGACAGGCAGCGTTTGTAACTGAAGAGTCATGTATGCGTAATGCTGGTGCATTCTGATGCAGTCCAACACAACCTGAGAGCATGTGAGAGGCAACGTGGAGCTCCACTGCTGAGAATATTCACCTCACTCTCAATATTCACCTCTTTTTTTGAATTATGCAGTCAAAGTTGTGTGTGTTAATGCCAAAAAGTTATCTTTTTTAGAGTAAAATTAAGATTTACATGTTGGAGTGCTATCTTCTGTATAATGGATAATGTATGAAGAACTCTTCGCGAGAGACTTCATCTTGCTAATTATTTTTCCTCACTAGATTATGTATCATGTGGTTAATGGTTCAATAAATTTTGTTTGCCATGAGGTTTGTGAAGCACATTATATTTAATCATGTTTCTGTACATGTGACAGCACAAAGTGGGAGTTATTTTCTGTATATTAATAGTGGTATGACTTTGTTACTTTAGAATTATTATGTATGGATACTCATTTCTAAAAAGCTGTTATTCTTTTTGTTGCTATTGTTTTTTTCAGAACAACAGACACACGTTTAAAGTTGTATGAACTCCATTCTAATAAAGACTGTATGCCCAAGCCTACTGCAACTGACTGTTCATAAAATTTCTCAAATTCAAAGCTCATATCCTTCAAATTCAGCTATGGGTCTGGTTCCTGTGTCCTGACCAACAGCCGAAAGTGACTACCACATAACAATTGATCCTGCAATTAAAACAGTAATGTACATATACTTGCTGTGCATTTGTATGACGCTTGAGGACTTGAGCCTTGATGTTTGCAGACTGTTAGCTATATGTGCCTCTTCTGTTAAAGCCACAAAGAGGAATTAAGTGTTGGGGATGTTTGTTTGAGTTTTTTGTTGTTGTTGACTGTTTGTATTTCTGTTTCATGCTAATTTAATAAAAAAATCCTATAAATAAAGTATTTTTTTTAGGTACAGTCCTTTTAAGTCTCCCCAACAATTTAGCTGAATAATAAACATAAATTCTTTACAGTCCACTGGTACTGGTCTTAAATTTGATTTTGGTAAGTGGGGGTCACCCACCTAGATTCCAGAAAGTGCTACTACATTTATGACAGGTTTTCATCCAAAAATGTAAATGTACTCACTATTTGCTCACCCTTTGATGTTGCCAAGGATTTCCTTTAGGGACATAATTTGAAACTTGAAGAATAATCGCAACATTTTTAATATTGCTATAATATTGTATTGTGACAACAATATCTTCATCGTGATAATATCTTATCATTGGGACTCGGGTGTTTCCCACCTCTAAAGACTATGCAGAACTGGAGGTGCTACACCAATGTTGGAATCAAAGCACAAAAACATTGTTAGAAATGTTAAAAATGTTTGCGACAGTATTTAAGAACAAGATCTTTTAGAGCAATATTCAGAGCTTCAGGTGCTACATCACAAGAGCTTTCAGTCTTCAGTCTTTTTAGTGTCATCAACAATCTACAATGAAATGTTTGACACAGACTGTTAAAATCACACTGATGATTACCGGAAAAAACCTTTCTCAGCAATCATTCAAATCCACTGATCATGTGAAATGAGTTGTTTTTTTCTTACAGTAGGCAAGTTGTATTTGCAAAGTTAATTTAAAAGATTAGTTTATATGTGCCTATTTAAGAGCTGACAGACGTGAACTGAGCAAAAGTGAGTGCTGGGACACTGCTTGAACGTCCCGCGCTGAAGTGGCTTGTGTGTTTTCTTCTCTAATCCTCTGAAAGTTACCCTTGTCTCTTCGTGATCTCATCAGTCATCACAACATCTCCAAATACCACTCTGGTCAAACAGATACTTGAATGGCTCCTAATTTAGCAGTCAACAGCTTTGAAGGTCACCAACTCTTTGTTCAGCTGGTCTCCTTGGCAAGTTTCTATAATAAACTTTGACCTTTGTGGATGAGCAACTCATAGAAATCAAAGGCAGATGATAGGTTAAGAGAGATCAGTCTCAGCAGAACATGAGAACAGCAATTTCTGAATGCCTTTTGAGGTCAGGAAGGTTTCAACCAGAGCAGGCAAATTAATTGGAGATCAAAAAGCAACTGAAAATGACAACAATATATTTCTTCTGTGTTTTTGTAACATCCTTAAATATGAATATGCATATCTTTGAATATTATATTCTAGGACTTGTTAAAAAGCTAATTCAACCAGATCACTGTAAAAATAATACTGGTAATAAGATAAGACAAAACGTTCTTATTTTTAAAATAAGTTGATCAAGTTTCAATTTCATTTTAAAAAGTCATTCATTCATTTTCTTTTCGGCTTAGTCCCTTTATTATTCTGGGGTCGCCACAGCGGAATGAACTGCCAACTTATTCAGCATATGTTTTACGCAGCGGATGCCCTTCCAGCTGCAACCCATCACTGGGAAACATCCATACACACCCATTCACTATGGACAATTTAGCTTACCCAATTCCCCTATACTGCATGTCTTTGGACTTGTGGGGGAAACCGGAGCACCCGGAGGAAACCCACGCCAACACGGGGAGAACATGCAAACTCCACACAGAAATGCCAACTGACCCAGCCGAGGCTTGAACCAGCGACCTTCTTGCTGTGAGGTGATTGTGCTACCCACTGCGCCACCGTGAGGCCCTTAGGGCACCTTTATTATAATGTAAGTTGAAATGTATTGATCCAACTTAATTATGTAAGGCAATCATGTAATAAATACAGTTTTTTGTTCCGTTTAGCAACTGCCCTAGCAATAATAAAACATAAAATCTACTGTTAATGCTCCTGAAAATATAATCATACGAAACTGATGTGTACATTTTTAAACATTATCAGAATTATGCTTTGCGTGTTAATGTTTAATGAATCATAAGATAAAACTGTTATTTATTTCCTGTTTCCCATGTTTAGCACAATAATTTATATGAATTAAAAGCGATTTATTGTTTGCTTTATTCATCTAGCCAGAATATAAATCCGAGCCAAACGTTTTTGTTTATACCAAAGACTAGAACAAAGCTGCATTAATGGAGCTCGATCTGATTTATTATCTGATTTACTGTCATGAAACACCCTAAAATGAAGTGGGACTGCAAGTATGTAGATATAATTTGTTTACATTAGCATAAGGCAAATCACTGCTTGTACAGCACTTTATTGAATGAGTTACAGTTTAGCTTGAGACTCCTATATAATGAGACAACTGAGGAATGCAGACTGGGAATAAAGACTTGTTTGCTTTGCAGGCACTCAAACATTTACTGAAAGAAATTCTGCAACTGTTCTCCAACACACACACACACACACACACACACACACACACACACACACACACACACACACACACACACACACACACACACACACACACACACACACAGACACAGCACTGACCAATGTTCTCTTTCAAGAGACAGACAGACACATTTGGTCTCCGAGGTAACCAGGCTTTTGTCTATCTTGTTGCCAGGTGACTGGTTGTCATAGATTCAGACATGTACATTTATCTGATATGAATCTCCCGCTGCTCTCCTTAACTCGCTCTGATCACCTGAACTTCATCCTCTCTCTATGCATCCAGTATCTCAATTTTATCACTTTAATTTGTCTCTTCTGAATTGTAATACTGTTTGATGAACAGTTTTCTAATATTCATAACCTTAAGTAAAAAATTTTTTATAGAAATAATAGGATGGACAGAGACAGGTGGATGGATGGATGGATGGATTGAGGAACGGATGGATGGAATAAAAGGACCGATGGACGAATGAATGGGCAGCTGGATGACATAGAGGGACATAGAGATGGACAGACGGATGGACAGAGACAGGTCAATTGATGGATGGATGGATGGATGGATGAAAGGAAGGATGGATGGACAGACGGATGAATGGAGGAACGATAGGGTGGACATAGAGACAGGTAAATTGATGAATGGATGGATGGACGGAAGAATGATAGGATGGACAGAGACAGGTAGATTGATAGATTAAATGGATGGATGGATGGATGGACAGATACAGACAGACAGATGGATGGGCTGCTGAAGGATAGATGGAAAAACTGACTGATAGAGAACGAGAGAGAGAGAGAGAGAGAGAGAGAGAGAGAGAGAGAGAGAGAGAG
>CAIGQW010005633.1:6860032-6873778 GCA_903798125.1 Danio choprae | reverse complement strand
CACACACACACACACACACACACACACTTCTGCTATCTATGAGGCCCAGACGGACCCTCTTCCCTCAGGCGGACATTAGCAGAGTGAAGGTAAGTTTCAGAGGAAGAGGAGCGCACACCGTATGATACCACCTGTCAATCACCCGCACAGCCTTAAGAAGAGAATTGGGAAAATTCTGCATTTAAATTCAACTATAATGGCATATGGCGCAGCCGTCGCTTTAATAAGCCCTCGGTCTGAAGTGTCTGTCGGCTGCAGCTTTTGAATAAATATTTGAATTCGAATAGGACCCGTTTAATCTCCAACTGAATGAAGCAAAAGAAAACCAATGATCATGAAACTGATAAAACATAATAATATCTTGAATCAAAGCATGTTTGTCCTTCTGACAACCATGGTGTCGGTCTGAAAAACAACTCTATCACACAAATAATTAAATCCAAACCATGATAAAGTAAAAAAAAAGTATTGTTTTAGCCAATCATCTGTGCATCCAGACTAATTCTATGCTTTTTAATACTGTGATAGTAGCTTAACAACGTAAAAGTCTGTGAAACGGAAGATGCTGCCATTTTTTTTTCAGTATAATAATGTATTTCAAAAACTAAAAACAGAATACTGAGTAGGGAGTGTTTCTTTTTCTCCTCTCATGTTTCATTTGCAGCAAACGAACTGTTGGAGGGGCATGGCTAAGCTCATTTCTCATCAAATCAGAGGACTGCCATTCCAGAGATCTGCATTCCAGAGAACAAAGTTGTTTTTCAGTGGATTCACTTTTATGTATTGATCACGTTACTAATGCTAGAAAAATAAACATAGTACATTTCTGTTTACATCATTTTATTTAATGTTCAGAATTTTCAGTTACACATCCAGTGATTGAGGCTGTCAAAAATTAAGTGAGAAGCATAATAATAGAACATTTTGTTATTTGAGTAAAAATGTGACCATTATTTGCAAGTATATATCACTGCAGCCCATTAGAGACCTCCAAGTAGGAGGGACTTATGCTGCAAGTAGGTTGGGTTAAGGCTAGAAGAGTTACAGCTGTTACTGAGCATGTGCAGGTCAACATAGCACCATTTTTCTAATGTTCTACATTGTTATTATTATTTTTTTATATGACTGTATAGGTTGGGGTAGGTGTAGATGTTAAAAAACACATAGGTTACTGTAAGGGGTAGGTTTAGGGTTAGGGGATGTGTAGAAAATAATAAAACACACTAGGTTGGAATATGTACAATAAGTACAATTAGCTCTAGTCTCCAACCAACACCTTAGCATAGGCCATTTAAAAATAAAATGCTAATGTAGTTTTTTTTGTAATAGGAGTGGCACTTAAAAAAATTATAAATGCCAATAATGTGACGAGATGCTGAGCTTTATGACAACATACAGACAACATGGAGACGTATTCAATGTGTACAAAATACGTGCTTTAAATAATGTAACAAAAATAAATAATCAGAATTCAAATTTGGCTATAATGGCATACAGTGCCTTTAATAAGGCCTCAGACTGAAGCATCTGTCGGGTGCAGTTTTTGAATAAATATTTGAATTCGAATGGCATCCGTTTAATCTCCAACTGAATGAAGCGAAAAGAAAAAAAACCCAGAATGATCATGAAACTGATAAAACGTAACAATATCTTGAATCAAAGCATGTGTGCGCTTCTGTCTTCTGACAGCCTGCCGGCAATGTGGATGTTATTGGGCTGAAAAACAAGTCTATCACACTCTGCCAGAGACTGTTTCAAGCACAAACAGACGCTCGAATGCGGCAGCCGTCGGTTCTTACGACTGTACAGAAGGGTGATGTGGAGTTTTGGTAGTGAGGGGTTTTTACGACTCCTGTCAAAGTGCCCGTTTGATTTAGAGCTCGGACTTGATGGGGGCAACACATCAAACAGTGATATAGAGGGATGAACCAAGAAGGAAGACAGAGCGAATCAATCTGGGAGGGGAAAAGGAGTGATTGTGTCATTAAAATGCCAGTGATGTCATCCGGCACTTATTATGAACCAGCAGCGAACCGCATCGAGTCATTGGACAAACAGAGTTACAACAGAGGTGGAATGTGGGACAAGGGAAAGAGTCAAATTTAACAAATAATGTCAAAACCAGCATTAATCGAGAAGATGTGATGAAAGAAACACACCCTGTGAGAGGTTTGGGAACCTCTGTAATAAAAGTGAATGATAGCCATGATAAAACACCTCGCAGGCAACTTTTCAGTTTTTATCAGTGACTTTTACTGCATGGAATGTAATCTTTATTTGACAGAGTGCGTGGAGTCAGAAAGAGAGCAGAAAAAGAGAGAGGGTTGGTAAAGCAACAGGTGCACCAAACAGTTTCCCCCAACATCTTAACGTCTTTTTAAACATTTATTCAACATTGCCTCAAAGTATAACATCTCAACATTATCCCAAATCACACCCTGGACCAAAAGCAAAATGATCCATTCCTTCATAAAATCAGCACTTATTACAGAAACGCTGTTGAGAGTTTGTTAGAAACTGTCTTTATCACACATCAGCTTCAAGGCATTAAGGAAGTTGACAATGTTTCGACGTAAACAAAGTAATAAATGACTATGCAAAATGCCGAAACAGGGTTTGGTATCCTTTTGTGGTCGCTATTGAATTTTTTTTTTTTTTTTGGTAGGTACTGAAAAGCTTTAGGTGGCTTAGGTCAACACTAATCAGGTCAGATGGCTTACCTTTACTCAAAAGTGAAGCTGGACAAAGAGGAAAATTCCTGCCTAACTCGTGGCCTGGCTAGTTGCGGAAGTGCTTTATGTCTTAGGATTCCGGCAGTAGAGTATGTCACATAACGCTGGTGTGAAGGAGAAAAGTAGACATTGATAAAGAGATGCTAAAGAAAGTGTGAGCAGGCCAGGTATTGGTTCCTCCAGGCCTATAAGGGGCAGTAGTTTGAAAATGCATCGCTCTTATTGAAACTAAAAGCAGACAATGACATAGGTAATTATGATAATTTACACAGGTCTGTGTAAACACTTAAAAAATATTTACTCAAAAGTACAGATCATTTCACAGATTAAGTCAAAAACAAAACGAAATCTGCTCATAGATATTGAATTCACCTCCTAATAAATCTCTTAAAGTGGTCATTTGTTCTGTATTGTTTAAATGTTAAATGTTCTCTGAGGTCCACAAATAATGTTAGAAAGAGTTTTACATGAAGAGACACCACCATCATTTAGAATTAACAGGCTATTTTCAATTCTGTTTTTAGACCCTTTTTTGTAATACTGTTTTTTGACTCATGTACTGCATTTAAGACTTGAAATTAACCAGTTACTGCTATGCTATGCTATATCTGCGTTATCATTTGGTATGTTAAATAATAAATGAATACTTATGTGATGTATGCCAAAAACAATGTGGGTCATTTTGGTTAAAAAACATATAAAACACACCAGATGATATGCAACAGACAAAGCAATAGTAATACAAAGTAAAAATACTATAACGCAAATGTGCAGTCATCTGTTGCGACATTACTGTTGCATCCAACACACTGGCCAGTGCATTGTCTCTTCTTTTTAAGTCAAATCCTTTTGCAAAATAAAAATAAAAATGTCTTTCTGCACTTTCTGTTTTTACGCCTGGCATTAAGATGCATTTTTGTCTGAAGCAAACTGGGAAATGCTTTGAGGTTGTCCACTTTTGACCACTTACAGAGGTAGATGAAAACACATTCAACCAGATAGTTTCTGTACTGCTTATGTGGATAAACAACCAAACTAATTTAATATCAGGTGTAAACTGGGACAATCTTTTTTTGTCAATGATGAATTTTCGATTTTTTAAATAATATAATGACCTCTTAAAATCAAGGACAATTCTGATTTCTTAATTCATGACCTCTTTAAATAAAATATCCTTCAAAGACCTTTAGTGATTCAAACATATACAGAATCCGATTCCCAAACAAATGATTCTGAATGGTTTCCTTTAAGTGAATAGTAATAATAATAATAATAATAATAATACTAATAATACATTATTTTGTGAGACAGGTCCTGATTTAAGGTTCATATGACAAAGTGCAGATGAAGATTCTTTATTTGTAATTGGTCATGTTTTATAAAAATTGTTAAAAAATAGGAAAATAGGAAATCTTAGCACATTTGTGACATTTAGTCTTTTTAATAAAGGGTTAGCTCTAATTATTGGATTTCATTTATGTTGCCATTAAAAAAAATCATTAAACTTCCTTTTCCTCAACAGACTGAAGAGGACAGCAATGCAATAAAAATTGCATTTATTTTCTTTTTCTCAAATAGGTCTTCCTCAGAAGCACTATAGGAATTATCAATGGAACCGTTAAGGGAAATCAGAACCACAGTTGTTAAATTCCCTAATGCTCCCATCGCCAATAACCATCGAGGGTTACCATGGCCACAAGAAGGGCAGGTTGGATAAAATGATTTGTTTTTCCTCCATTCAAAATATTCTCATTTACTCAATATACAAACGAATCAACACTGTCAAAAGGAACGAAATGTGAAGAACAAAAAATGACAAAGTTGCAAATACTGGAATTGACCCATTTGTCGATATGATGTCAAAAAAATAAACCAATAGCACAACATAGAGAGTCTCCACCATGAAGGTCAGGTCACTTCAGTAACATACAGTCTCCTCTTACATCAGGTGATGATGTCACGTCTCTTCCAGTCATATAACTCAAGTGAACTGTGGACCTGAAGCCTCAAGCTGGCACGGGGTGAGAATGTCAGTGATGGTTTTTTTTTGGAGACATCACCCGAAATGTGATAATGAGAGTCGAGACGAGATCGTAACCAAGCAACGGAGATGTGTAACACTCAAGAGTTTGTGAGTTGAGTTCTCGGTTCTTAGTCCTGCTGTCTTCAGCCTGAATCGCAATCACGAAGCTTTGAAACACATACAGGCACACAGCTGGAGTCCATCTGCTGGGGTTAAAAGATGAAAACACAAACCGCTGTAATGTGGATGTGCGTGTTAAGTGTGTATACGTTGGGCATTGTGTGTCTACAGCAAGTAAGCAGTTTATCATGGCATACGCAGTATTTCAAAAGCCCGGGAAGAGATGGAGAAGCCCTCAAATCATCATGAGTGAAGGACTTCAGCACGACGCTGAGGGGTTTTTCTGGGAGCGCTTAACTTTGACCAGCGACCTCTTGGAAGAGTGTCGATCCGAAACAGTTCATCATTTGTCTACACCTCCTCCACATGTGATTCCTGCAGCTCGCATAAAAAAAGAAAACCCTCAAAAACAAACAAGCGAGTACTGAGGAGTTGGGATAGGAAGCTGATGAAGTGGAAGCAATGAAAAACTGTTTCTTTGATGCACAATAAATAAATCAAATGGAGGTCCGAGTCCAGAAAACACAAACATTTACAGTCGGGTGAAATGAGAAAAACAAAACAAAGAGGGGAGAATTCACTAAACGCTTGAGCTAGTTTTGCATGTGGTACATTCTCATTTACAAAGCACTAACAATCCAGCTTAACAAATGCACAATTTGTCCTAAAATGTTTTTTTTTAAGCAAATCTGCCATATTATAGAAATACACAAAAACATTCTATGCTGGATCCAGTTGACTATGACAAAAATGTTAGATCATTTGAAAGAGCAGGGAATATTAATTCCAAGGTCTTCTCTGGATACCTTTATGCCTAGTTCACCCCAAAAGTGAAATGAAGCATTCACACAAGTAGATTACATACAAAGTCAATGCAAATGTGCAAACAGTGGTGAATTTACTTTGGGGTTTGGTGTGAACCAAGCATTAGAAGACATTAAGAAGACACTGACCGAAATGATTAAAAAAATTGCAGTTGATTAAATATTCTAGATACTGGCAGCAGTAACTTGTGAAATGACAATCAAATTATGGAGAAACTGGAACATTTGTAGATGCAATGGATTTCAAAAGCATTTTAAAGTGTTTGGATACTCTTGTATGGATCTAAGCGATTCGTTACAGTATAGTCCTTTACTTTACCAGATTGTGCACATTGCAGATTGTAGGTCACAATGCAGTCTAAAAATTGAGTTCTTTTGAATGTACGTTTATAGTTGCCAAATTTCCTTTAGTGAATGTGGTGGTGGTAAAATAACACAGACAGTGCGAATAAACAATGTAAACAGCCAGCACAATTGGGTTTGTTTACATGACAACAATGTACTAAAAACAGATATGTTTTTCCTCTGCACTTTTGAAGTGTCAAATTATCGTTTGCAGATCTGGGAAAATGCCTAAATAAAAGCTGTACTACATATGTCAGGCCAGTAGATGGCAACTTTGTAAAGACACACTATATGTCTGCGTACATATGGTCCTGCAGTCCACCATAGTTGTTACGGTTGTCAAGTACTCATAATGTTTTCAGTTTTTAGTTCATGTAAACGCGCCTTTAGTGAATCTCCCCCTAAAGTGTACAAATGTATGAAGTACTTATATTATTTATACAGTAATTTTTTTCACCTAAAAGTCTCATTCTCTACTGTTTGGTTTTCAGGTTAAGCACAATAATTCCAACCATCAGAATGGACGTATAAACTCGTCTCTAACAGGTGTGTGACGTACATTCACTTGCACCGGAGCACACGTGAAATCTGTAATCCAAACTCAGCCTCATGTCGCACACAAAGACACACGTGTAAATAAACGCAAACACGCTGCTATGACATAAAAAGCTGGATTTACCGCTTTTTTAAAAAGTACCATCAACTCAAGTTCAAGTTCTAGTAACAGGCTCTAACATATAGAGTCGCTTGGACACACAGTGTGTGTGAGGTACTATAGAGTCAGCATGTGTTTTCTGTGTTTGTTGGTCTCATACTTTATAGTAAATATTGGCTGGGCTCTGAGGGGGCATCTCTTGAACGATGTAGACAGGATGTCCATAATCGCCGCTGACTTTTTCATAATGGGGGCAGTAGGCCGAGTCAGAGGTCCGCAAGGGAATGATGATGTCACTGGGTTCTGAGCCATTATTGTTGCCCCCACTGCTCCCCGTTGCTGTCCCGCCAGAGCTCCCCCTCTTTGGGGTAAGAGAGGAGAGCGTGAGGGCAGGATGGTGAGTTTCGGAGTGCTTGGCTTTCCTACGTCGGTAACAAACCACGGCAATCACAATGGCGATCAGTAGAATGAAGGCTCCCCCTGCACCGCCGGAGATCAGGGCAATGTTAGACGCAGACACGGCGCCACTTTCACTGGTTTCACCTCCTTTAGAGCCACTTTCAGTATCTGAAACAGAAAACAGCAGATAAATATGTGCTCGCATGGACCAGACGTCCTCGCTTTCTTTCTGGAATTATCTCCTAAAACAAACATCCTGGTATTATTTAGATTATATTCAATTTTAATCCTTAACTAGCTTTGATTTCAGCCAGCTTGTGTTTAAAAATGCCTCATGTTTGCTGGTTACTCAAATGTTTGCCTTATGGAGATCAACAGTGCGGTCTAAGCCTTTGAGAAATGAAAATAATGCAGTTCTAAGTACACTAGATGGTGCATTAATATGACAACAGATGCATATGTATACCATGTGAAATCAAGGTTAATACATAAAGACAGTTAGAAACAGACTTCACAGGGATTTTGACTGTTAAAAACGTGTATCATATTTTCTGAAATATAATCTACATCTTTTATAATCTGAAGCTTGCTGTGATTTAAATTCCAGAGTGATTATATAATAAAATTACCATCAAGCAAGCAAAATATGAGTAAAGTGCACACACATTTGGATTTATGCTGAATCAGAGTATTTGTATAGTGCATATTTATATATTGTATATTGGCTTGACATTTATAATACATTTTGCTAATAGTGAATGCACTATAATTTTTTTAAACTGATATACTTATATTTTCATTCGTTATAATTTGGTTCCCTTTACTCTTTAAAGACAAGTTAACATATTAAATTATTAAAAGTCATTTTATTACCTTTTATATGGCAATTAATAACATTTGTATTATTCTTTATTTTTAGCTTTTATTTTCAGTTTTATTTTGCTTTAGTCTTTTGTTAGGTTTTTACATTTTATTTTAAACCCTTAATTTGAATCAACATTTGTTTTACATGTTTGATTAAAACATAAATTTTGTTTCACATGTATATTGTAATTTTTTAAAATATTGCTCTAGTTAACAATAAAACTGTTACAATTAGCATATTTATTAGATTTAAACAGCAATAGACATGTCACCACATATATATGCAGTGGAGCTGTCATGTGATGTCTTCTAAAATGCTAAAAAAACAGATAAAAATGACAAGCATAATGCTATAACAAAACAGTACGAACATTTCTGGAAGTCCACAAAGTGCTTGAATATTTAATGGAGCTGTTGTTTATGACATAAGGAGCTATTGTGCTTACAGGGAACCAAATTTAAGGTTGACCAGAGTCATATCCTTTATATGTCCTATATAAATAGAAACAAATAGAAATATTTAATGAGTACATGACTGTTTGCTGAGGTTGTGAATTAAATATAATAATGCTGTACATTTTGATTCTTAAACAGACTGATTGTTTTGCTTTATAAGAGCTCAATGTATTATTGGGTTTCAAAGGTATTCATTAAGATATGTCTATGTTTTGTGACTCAAAGTGCCTGTCGTTACTGACTGATTTGTAAATCAACCACATTTCTGTCATGACAACTCTGAGAGATTTGTTGATATGTTGTGTCTTGGCGGCATCTATACACAGGTGGAGTTGGGGTGATGAGGGTATCTGAAAACATGCTGCAGATTGCTAGTGTACACAACACTGAGGTAATTAAATGTTGAGGAGCAATCTCATTGGCTGGTGAGGCAACAGCAAACAAACATCTGCCCATGAAGTTGATGATGTGGTTGAAAGCAGTTTGGATAACAGTTTCATGAGAGAACTTAGTATTTTCAAACTTTACTGTATGGCCTGAAAGGAGTCGCACATCAGCTGCACCATGCCACGTCTTTTAGAATTGTTTTCTATGAGGTTTCACACAGCGGCGCTGCAATTCTGCATCTGTTTATGCTGCTTAGCAACATATAGAAAACAATATAAAAAATGGGTCAGTGCAGCACAGCATGGTGCGTCCAGTGTGCAACCCGTTTTAGTATGTAATTTAGTAATAAATCATCAGAAAATGTTTATTTTATTGTTACACCATTTTAAAGTGGTGTCTCGTTGTTTCTAGTTGTTACCTGGAATTTTGCTGTTGGGTCGCCCTGGATCAGGCTTTGGCTTTGGGGGAAGGCCATATGCAGCTAGAAAAAAAGGTTGCATCATGAAAACATGGTTCAGTGATTTTGATTATGAACAGCAGTGAAAGTGTGCTGATATTGAGTGTGTACATGTTCACCTGTTTTCCTTTATTGGAGTAAGGTCATAATTGGCTTTGGCTTAGTCATAATTTTGACTAGATTTGTGCCCCTTACACAAATTTTAACGAGTTAACCTACTTTCTGTGATTTTATTGAAATGTGTGAAATGTAACACAAATGTGTCCTTACTGTACATTTAAATGTGCATTAAGGAAGAATTCAAAAATGCTTTGATCACAGTGTTAGATTGAGTCCCAAAACACACAGCCAATCAGCAGTAAAGGGAGTATCAAGTAATATTAACGAAGATATCAAAAAGGGGCAGGTCATGATGGGTTATGGGCATGTTTATATTAGTGGTTTCTAATTGAAACATCAACATTGTTTGGTAAAATTCGCTCAGTGCACATTTGGTTTTGCTATAAGGAATAAAATATACTGCACACTCTTCACAGTTTCTGGCAATTATATAAATGTGTGTTTTCATCACATGAAGCAGAAGCAGAGGTTGTTACAGCGAAATTTCTGCGACTAGAACAATATATGATATGTAAATTTCCCTCTGAGATTTTAATTATTTATTTTACATAACAACTGACACAAGTGATGCACTTTGAGTTACACAAATTGTTTCATTTTGACGTCACTACTGGAAAATATTTATTAAAGATTTATTAATGAAGTCTTGTAAACATGCTTTCCCTGCATTGAGGAGTACAACGGTAATGTTTCAAGAAGCTGTTTTTCAGTGAATAGGTGTGCAAGCATCTACTGATTGATGCAAGGTTTATTGATTTGTGACTTGAAATCTTTCTCTGTAAATTCATTGATATGCATTTGGAGGTGAAGATACTCACTCTGTCCCACTTTGAGGACCAGCTTCATCCCTCGCGTCACACAAACGCCTCCTCTCATGCTGTCGATACCTTCTTTGGTACCATCAGAGGTAGCTTTGAGAAAGAGGTAGAAAGAAAAACAACATCAACATTAACGTCAAGGTTTTTTCTTTCAGCATATCCGATGATGATTAATGACGACTGACTGGAACTCTGCAATAAAACAGAGTTTATGACTCTCCATTACTTCACATTGATGTGCAGCCACTCGCTCAACTATCAGGTATAACTGCATAACTCGCACTTTCAGCGAATGCAGTGCACATCGGGAGTCCCATTACTTTTTTATTAATCATCAGAGGCAAAAATCCATGTTTTCCTGTTGTGATAACTATAAGATTTTCTTAATAATCTAACAAAACATAACCTATCATGAAGATAAGCAGGTTATAAATAAAATGTCTCTTTCTTTAAAACTGTTGTTTTTGTCTGTCTTACATACTATAAGTAACATTGCTATATCATTAAAGTAAATTAACATTTTAAATAAATGCCTACTTCTATCTCTTTTGGGTGAAATAATGTTTTATCATTCAGACTAACATGTATGTAATTTTTTATGTAAATTAACAATTTGCTCTAACTTATTAAAATATATATGTACCAAAGTATGAATGTACCAAATTTTTGGTTGGTGACAATATGAGCCAAAAAAGGCTATGTTGTGTCAAACTGTGAGTGCCCAATGTGCTGGTTTCACTCTACCTTCAGCTATAGTCACTGTGGTGTGAAGTGGCTTTCACACTGGATGCGGAAAGCACTGTGACTTCAATGACTTGCATAGTGCAATGGTGGAGTGCACCATTGAGTAATTTGCACAAAGTTAAAGCTCAATATACCTCAATATTCTGCTCTGGGGATATTCTGATCATGTACAGATACTAATTTATACATGAATTGCACATGGTCACCAGAAAAGAAAAGTCCTTTTGACTTTTTGAAAAGAAAAATGACCTTTCTATCAAAGTCCCTTTATTAAGGGAAGAAAGTGTATTCTATAATCTTTGTTCCTGTGTAGTTGCCGTTCCTGTTGTTTGCAATAGCACTACTGTGCTGGTAAAATGACCCCTCTCCACACATTCACTCTCAATAAACTTTTACTGTAAATAAAATGGTCATTTTAATGGCTTCTGTTTTTTTTTGTTTTTTTTTAATCAGTAATTTAGTTAAATTTCGAAAGTCTTACAAAATGACATATATTATTTAATACAAAGAGGTTTTTAGCCAAGTGCATCCAGAGTTTTCAAATGTTTGTTTTGGCCCAGAATTTACATTTCGATGCATTCTGAATAAAAAGTACTAAGTAAACATACTAAATTTGCATTAAATAGTTATTTAATATTCCATCAAATGACTCTTGTTTATAATGGATACATTCTTTAAACTATGGTAAAAATGTATGATATTAGTAGTTATTATTTTTGGCTCCTAAATAAAATAAACAGGACACATTGTAAAGTATGGGGGTGCATGTAGAACATGACATGACAAAGCTAAAAAATAAATAAAGAAATAAAAAGAAAATAAAAAAGTGTATAGTGCATTCATCAAGCTCAACCTTTCTAAACAACTCTACTTTAGATATTTACTTAATGTCTGTATTTATGAAATGAAATCAGTGAAATTCTGAAAGGGTTGCAAAATCCACAAACCTGATAAACTGAACAGAAAACAAACAGCTCATGTAATATTTACTTTGACCTTCTGAGGTAGGCAATTTCTGAAGGTTGAGCACTGCTTTCACTCAGCATCCATTGAAAAAAAATGCCCATGTAATAAATGTTGTATCATATTTTGTACAGAACTGTTTACTTTCAGGTTAATGAAGTTCAATTTAAGACTTTAATTTAATTGGTTTTGCCACACAAAATATATGTAAACATTATTGCTGCCAATTAATTAAAATGTTAACTGAATTAACGGCAGGAAATCAATGAAACAATTCTTTAAAAAGAAAAAAATAGTTTAATGAAAATAAATATTGTTTTTTCAAAATATTTATCAGTATGTGTGGGTTTTATTTTTAAGTTACAGTTTTTTGGAGTTTTCCATTCTGACTAAAGTAATCCTGTATGCCAGCTTGCTTGGGTTCTTTCTAGCATTGCTTCTTACCTATTTAGTACTTGCTTGTCTCTAGGCTGCTTTGTATATAGGAAACTGTCTCTCAGGAATAACAGAGACTCAACTATGTTGCCTTTTAACCATGTATACAATCATCCCTCAAAACACACACACACAGTCTCTGAAACACTCCGCCATCGCATCTTCCAGCCTTCACATTACTAAATATTTCATAGGTCAGGCGCCTCTCTGAAAAACTCAGTACTTCATCCATGTATGTCTGAATAACTCAGCATCCACGCACTGAATACTGCATTCAAACAATCAAACTGTACAAAGAGCTTCATCTTCAAACTTATTTTCCTTTACAAAAAAGCCCACTCATGAGGCGATACTGAATTCTCCATGGCTGAAACACTTTGCATTCGAAGCATTCAATATTTTATTAAACGTCTGAATGACACGCCGTGGCTAATCTGCAGCGGCGCTTGTGTACAAAGACTCTTCCCTTCCGAAATATCTTCTGATTATTACGTTCTTAGGAAAACATTTCGGCAGGCGGCTGAAAAGCACATGCCAACCGCGGTGCAAGTAAACATTCAATAGCTTTTCTGCTTGAGGGAAACTGTCGTATTTTATGATACAAAGGAACTGAGGCTGAGGTGGGCTATGAATTTGCCGGTTGGCTAATGAATTTGAAGATTAATTTTGCTAGGCAATGATGTTTTTCCACAGATTTAGGATTTGTAAGGGATGGTTTGGATTTGGTACAAATTAAACTCTATCGACAACATCTGCGACATGCCTTCTGTCATAGAAAGTCCTTTAGAGTCTTCCTGTATAAAAAAAAATGTTTACAACAATGCACTTACAGTGGAAGTCTAAAGTACTTGAAAGGTTTAATAGCAGAAATTTCAAGCTTACATTTGTGTTCAAATGCTTATATAAATTCTCATTGTGTATGTGTGTTGTGTACTGACATACTTTATTGAAAAGTTTGAATAATACAGTGTAATATTGTGAAATATTATTGCAATTTAAAACCACAGTTTTCTATGTTAATACACTTTTAAATGCAAATTGTTCATGTGACGGAAAAGCTGAATTTACAGTGTCACATGATCCTTCTCATCTAGTGCTAAAGAAACATTAATCATATTACTTTAATTTATTTTAGATAGACATTATTTATACCCTTATAAAACTCTTTAGTGTCACTTTTAGTGGATTGATTTATTCATTCATTCATTTATCTTTTCGGCTTAGTCCCTTTATTAATCTGGGGTCGGCACAGCGGAATGAACTGCCAACTTATCCAGCATATGTTTTATGCAGCGGATGCCCTTCCAGCTGCAACCCATCACTGGGAAACATCCATACATACCCATTCACACTCATACACTACGGACAATTTAGCTTACCCAATTCACCTATACCGCATGTCTT
>CAIGQW010005633.1:6844487-6855032 GCA_903798125.1 Danio choprae | reverse complement strand
ACACACACACACACACACACACACACACACACACACACACAGAGTTCTCCTACTTTAATGATTAACCACTCTAGCAGCTCAGGGTAGAAACATACACACACAAAAACGTGACTCCTGTGGTGCACAAGACCGAAATAGTGACAGAGACATAACTCAGACTCTTCTATAATCACAAAAATACCAAACTATTACTTTAACAAGGTCGTAAATTCACAGCTCGGGTCATAAATCCAGTCACTAATGAAAAAAGACATAACTCCTTCCTAGTAACAGTGATAGTTCACCCAAAATAAAACGTTCCGTCATTATTTACTCACCCCTGAAGCTATTTGAGTTTCTTTCTTCTTCTGAATGCTAAACAAGATATTTTGTAGAACCTTGGAAACTTGTAGCCATTGACTACTGTAGTATTTCTTTCCTACTACAGAAATCAATGGCTACCAGTTTTAAACATTCTTTGAAATATTTTCTTTTGTGTTCAACAGTAAAACAAAGAAACTCATACAGGTTTGGAGCCACTTGAGGTTGAGTAAATGGTGAGCAGATTTTCATTTTTGGGGGGAATTATCGCTTTATCTGGGGATGTTTTAGGCACTTTAACTGCCCTGCCGTTCAGTCGAGAAACTCTTATAAGGGTCTTGTAAGTATGGTTAAATAACTACAGGAACTAGTCAAATATTCAAGTGAATCCCTGTGTTTTGTACTTTTGGTGCTGCTTTTAATGGACATTTCCACAAGGGCAACATTAAGATTTAATGATGTAAAACGGGCAGAGATAATAGATGGAGAAAGATGAGGAGTAAAAAATAGAGCAGCATAAGGGAGTGAAGGACAGAGGATGAGGAAGGTGAAGGGCCACAGACTCATTTAAGAGAGACGAATATAAAAAAAAGACAGACAGAGAGACAGTCCAGGTCATATTTCACCCTAATAATTAGGATGTACGTCTACCTAAAAAATAAAATAAAAAAATCTCATCTCCATAATGAATTCATTTAACTTTTTAAAGAAGGATTGTTCAGATTTGAGCAATTCCATGCAAATGTCATCTTTGCCATGAAAATAAATGATGTTTTTTCCAAAATAGCGAAACCCTTTTTAAGTTTTTTGTGTAGGCTTGTATTTTAAAGTACAGTAAAAATACTCAAAAATGTCAATGTTTTCAAACAGAATTTCTACAAAGTATGTTGTATACTGTAAACTCGCAAACTTTTCTGGCCACATCCATAAAAAGTGCTTACAAAATTATGGTTTCTGATCCTATAACTATGTGGTTAGTTGTTTTGGAAAATATAAACGGATGTTTCAAAATAATGTTAACATACAGTATACTTTCTATGTGAATTTATGTTTTAAGATTTTACTGCAGGCCTCACAGTGGCGCAGTGGGAAGCACGTTCGCCTCACAGCAAGAAGCTCACTGATCGCTGGTTCGAGCCTCTGCTGGGTCAGTTGGCGTTTCTGTGTGGAGTTTGCATGTTCTCCCTGTGTTGGCATGGGTTTCCTCCGGGTGCTCCGGTTTCCCCCACAAGTCCAAAGACATGCGGTATAGGTGAATTGGGTAAGCTAAATTGTCCGTAGTGCATGAGTGTGAATGGGTGTGTATGGATGTTTCCCAGAGATAGGTTGCAGCTGGAAGGGCATCCGCTGTGTAAAACATATGCTGGATAAGTTGGCGGTTCATTCCGCTGTGGCGACACCTGATTAATAAAGGGACTAAGCTGAAAAGAAAATGAATGAATGAATGATTTTACTGCAAATGTCACATCCATAATGCTGGAATTGCTTATTTATGTTCCTTGATAATAATAAAACCTTTTTAACCATCTGTCATTCAGCAAAGAAGCACATAAGCCATTTAGTTAATTAATTTAAGTAATTAAAACACTAATGGTAATTAAAAACAGATTCTGAAAGCATTCATTTTTAATACAAAATATAATGTAGTATTTCTATCTTTGTTATTGTAGGATGGCCGCACATGACCTGGTCATGCTTTTGACAGGTTTCATAAGATTCACTGAGGTAGAGAGCGAGAGTGGAGCGAGAGCAGGAATGACTCCGAGGAACAATCTGAGCTAAACAAGAGTGAGATGCTAAAGGTTTTTCTAGGCCATGTTTATGTCAGTAATGTTTGGAGAAGATGGAAGATGAGGACAAGGAGAGGAAGCGGGAAAACAGACCTACTGCTGCAATTTTCAAGCTACTTTTAAGAGCAACCACACCTGTCAATCAGATGTGAAAAAACAAAACAAAAAAACTCCATGCATTCACACACCACATACCTTACATGAATATTACATTTACACAAACATATTACATCCTGCACATCCAAACTGCACATTCAGCAGTGTGAAATATCTGTGTCGATGTTAGAGGTGAGAATATGTGGTGTGGAGAGGGACTAAGAGTGTCCTAAATGTAAAAAAAAACTTTTTTTTAAAACAGTTTTATTAAACAGTTATATTCATTAAAATAAGAGTTTGGTCACCAAACGTCTTTAGGAATAGAAAGATAAAACATTTAAATTTAAATTGAATTGCAAACTACACATTTCAGATAAATCTGATATATTTTTAATGTTTCTCTTGATTCTCTTTATTAAATTGGTATTTAATATTTTCCCTGACATACTAATTCTACTTATTAATTATACTTATTATAAGGACTGTGATCCTTTGTTAAATTAGGTCTAGTTTTGGCTTTGGTACTGACTAATCTAATCTAATACACAAATATATTATGGTAAAGCATCGTATCGAAAATATTAATTTAAAACAGAGATCTGTGAGGGCTGTACTCTTTTATGCTAAGCACTGTATATATATTATTTATTCTATTTTCAAACTATGAATGTAAGTTTCACGCATGCTTGTATGGCGGATGGTTGGGGCCAAAATTCTTTAAACAAAAGTGAACTCTGATCATGTCAATCACAGCAGCTAATGAAGCACAAACATTCGCTAACATCAGATCCATAATATCATATCTGTGAAACTGTATGATACAATCCAATTACATGCATTACACAACATGCAATATGCAAATTCATATTTGAATAGCCTTTTTGCAGTGTAAAATGCCCTTGTACAATGGAGGATCAAACCTGAAAAAAAAAAAAAATTATTATATTATGCATACATAAAACATGTAAAAAATAGAAAAATAAAGTAATATGTGACTTAATAAAACAGAAATTGCATTTAAATTAAATTGTACAATAAATAAATTTCCTATTTATTTATTACTGTCTTGGATTTATTTTTCAGTCTGTAACATGGAAATGAGGAAGGTAGTTGTTATGTAGACTCAACGCATTATTGGCTAAGAGCCAAAGATTAGAAGAGTTAGCTATTCTGAACAATAGACCATAGAGTTTTCTAATATAATGGTAACAATCACAGAGTTTATAGCCTAAAGTAGCTTTTATAGCCTTTTTATTTTTGCAGGTTTGGTCCTCCATAATACACTGATCCACATCACAATTTGATCAGGCGTACAGTCCTACTTTCAATTCATTCATCCAGTAAATCCCATTTTTACAACTGGATTCCATCCGGGTTTTACGCATGGCAGAAATCATTGGGTCCTACATTAACAAAACTAGAGCTCATTATTGCCCCAAAATGCTTTCTCCTTCATCCGAATCCCAGTGTGGCCCCACCACCAAACCCCTGTGCCACAAAGAGGCCAGATAAAGACACATTATTGAGAATCAGCCTGCTGAAATAACACGCTCTGACATCTGAGTCAGCCCGCAGCCTGCAGCGTGGAGGTGGAGACGCAGGGGAACAGTTAAAGACCACAGAGAAACTCTATGAACTCGGTGCTGAAATAAGGAACCGCAGCAGATCTGCATGGATCTGCCCACAGTTTGATGTGCGCTAAAGTGCTATACATTAACCTCATGAAATATGCATAATTTAGACAGCAGAAATCCTCATTCATCAGCAACTGTCAGAAAACGTGCTTCTGAGGGGGTATTCATAATTAATGAAAGCATCATCCCAATTGGCAAAACCTTTTTTCAAGGTTGATCGTTCCTTTAGAACTTGATGATTTGTGCAGATTTATTTAAACATTATAAACTAGAGGAAAGCCTGTACTGTCGTTGGGAGAAAAGTTATTATGCTGATAATTTATTCTGTTTTTTTAAAAGGCATTCAAGTTAATTTGAGCAGCATAAAATGAGAAATATGAGGCGTTTCAAGGACAAACCTTGAAACTTTCTCCATGCGTACGATAAAATGACCTGTGACTGTGTGTTTACATTTTGAACAGATGTACATTAAGCACTTCAGCTCTGAATTAAGTGCATTCTCACAAGCTTCTGAGATTATTTCAAATTAAATCATCTTACCATGCAAACTCCAATATTTATATGAAAACACAGATGTTTGAAATTATAACATTTCACAACAGTACAGTTTTTAAGTGTTCCATACTCACAAGTGAATGCAGCCTTGTTGAGCATAACAGACTTCTTTTAAAACATTTGAAAGTCTTACCAAGTCAAACATTTGCAATTAAGATTGAAAATAAACTAGCTGACTAGTTGCTTCAACCTACAATTTTGTGAAACCCCCAAAAAAGTACTTCAACCTACAATACAAACTGCAGTTTCTAGGTAAATTGATCACTATGGGCCAATATGGCAGTACGGTAAGTACGGCCAGTATGGCAACAAATTTAGTTCCTTTTTCACACTAATGATGTTTATAGGTACATATTATTGACAAATAAAAGATTGTTTTTGTGCAGTTTTTTTGCACAACACCAAATAAATAACTTAATATCTATAATTTGTAATCGAATAAGTCTGCCTCGCCTATCTACCTCCTACCTTTACCGAGAAAAGAACAACTTTTCTCAATATGCTTTTACAGCGTTGAACTTGTGATGCAGAGTGCTCGGGTTTGAGTCCAGCGAAGCACAGTTCCACAGAAGAGTTTAAAGCAATGTAAAATCAAGGTAAAACAACATGAACACAGTGTACTTTACTCTAACGTTTGTTTTTGAAAACACTTTTTTAATTAAAATGTACAACAAAACTTGTATTTCACATTTTCAAAAATGTAGACAGTGCCCTCTAGTTGATTTGTCATCTGAAACGTGCAAAATGTACCCGGAGCAATGTATTTTACCTTTCACAAAAATGTAGGCTGAGGCACATAGTTCTAATGACCCTGGGTTGCTCACATTGATTGGAGGGGAACCAGTATTATGCATACCAGCCCAGTATTTGGCGATGCTACTTTGTAAAGAAGTCTATAATCTGTGCAGTCTTTCCAGACTGAATACATAACACACAATGACATAACCAGTTTCACAAAATAGTGTTTGTAGTTTACACAGAGATGATAGCAGCACCTGTGTTTTCAAAAGTTGCTGTTGTAAATGTATGAACAAAACAAATAAATGTTTTGGAGTGACATATATGAAATAATTAAAAATAATTTGTAGTGATGCAAGCCCTAGTTCTGCATTTAACATCTAAATGTTGATATCACTGTTTTATTGATCCAAGATGTATTTAGAACAAAGCAAGCTAAATGTCATCGTGCCAAGGCTCGGATGTGAAATTAGATTTATGCTTTGCAAACATTTTTTCAACTTAAAATGCAAATCTAGTTACTTTAATGTCACGTTGTCCATTCCAAAATCATTAAAAAAACAGAAACAACAGGGAGAGCTTTATTTGCATGTGCACTCCATCCAAAGATCGCAAGAGCTTGAGTTTTTCGAGTTTTTCAGCACCGACTCAGGTTCACCCGCAGTGTTTCGCTGTTTTCTGGCACAATACAGTCTTCAGTCCATTTTAACAAGATGCCCAGTCCCTGCTGGTCAAAAATGGCCCACAGCATGAAGCTACACAATCACACTTCACTGCAGGTATGGTGTTTTTAAGGTGTGGGCAGCGTGAGATCTGCACCTTTGAATTCTGTTCAAAAGCTCAACCTTGGTCTCATCTCACCATAAAATCTTTTCTAGGTCTGCATTATGCTTTCTTTTTCTCCCCACATGGTTCTTTCTGAGTAATGGCTTCTTTTGTACCACCACCACCCCGTGTAGGCCAGAACTCTTGATATGATTGACTTTATGTTTTATTCTCAGTTACTGAACTCTGTGGATTCTTCAAAGCGACTTTTGGCCTTTCGCAAGTCTGGTTCTATGGAGGTTTAAAGAACAAGCTTCTGCTCTGCGTCTGGCCGGTCTGATGTAGCTTGTACCCTGTAATAATTGAACAAACAAAGCCTGCTGGGAATTTAAAATGCTTGTTTATGATTTGTAATTCAGAATTTAGGTAAAATAGCAATCGTTCATTCAACTTGCGCACTTAATAAGCTGGTCTTCGGAAACCTTGCAAGCCAACATATTTCTTCAGAAAAACATAAAATATTATAAAATGCATTCAGTTTTGAATTTCAGTCTGATTAGTGGTTGAAATTATGTGCTCTTGTATATAAGATGAGTTATAGTAGTTGGTAATTGATTAAATACCAGTGAAGATTATTTATAACAACAAGAAGAAATATTGTTATTATTTGTATAAGACTTGTAATAAATGTAGATGCCTTAATCTGATCAGATTTTGTTTCACAAGCTCTCAGTTGGATTCGATTAGTTACTTTAATTAACCATCCAATTCAGTTATTATGGATTCATTCATTTGATATTTCTAAAAAATATATATATTATTAAACCCTTTAGTTTATTTCAGATTAAGTTAGCTCTACAACAGAACATACATTTATTTCAGATACCATGAAATTATTAGCAAATAATGTACACCCAAATCATCTCTTGTGTGAATTATTTTCTTAACGTTCAATAGAGCGGAGTCAATTACTCGGCTTATACTATGGTTAACGCACCTAAAGAGATTAAGCTCAAAGATTTTCTGTGTGTAGGACTACTTTTTATCTCATCCATTATCTTATTTTTTGGTTTTGGTTTGATTTTTGACTCATGTAAGGTGTGAAATCACTAAAATCATTCAGCATAGTGATATGGAACTACATTCAAAAAAATTTTTTTTTTTGTTGCTTGTTTGAAATGAGCTGAAATAACACAATTCTTGAGATTGTTTTGGGGGAAACACAAAGTTTTATGTTCAATCCATTTAAACTTGTTAAACTAGTTTAATCGATTTGTTTTGGGACAACATAATTGAATTGTGTGAAACCCTGCATTTTTTACAGTGCATGGTCAAGACCTGGAACTGCTTTAGCTGTGCATTTATTTAAAATTTTAGTGCAAATATTTTAAATCACATTCTATCACGATCAATAAAGAAGGAAATTTAAATAGATTAGATCCACGAATACAAACACAAAGGCACTGAATGTTGGAGAAGAGCTTTCTCGTTTCCTCTGAGATAACGATCTTAATAGGTTGACTAATAGCACCTCTCAGAAGTGTGTCAATGGTCTGGAAGGAAAGAAGTGGATGAGATGTGGAAATAGAACCTGACAACACACACACGCACACGCACACACACACACACACACAGAGAGAGCCCTGCAAATCTCTGTTTCAACCCGACACAACAGAACAGTCTGGATAAGTTCAAAATGCTAATGGTAACAAAAATTCACTTGCAAAACAAGTATTGGACAAAGTCTGGAAATGATGCCTTTTAAATTGATGTTCCGGTCATTATTTTAAAAATAAGAAGGTATGAAAAATCAGAGTTTCAAGCTTTGTGGAAACTACCATAAGTATGAACAACTGAAAAACATCTGCCACTGCAGCACATTTTATATAAAAACAAGTCTCAATTAAATTACACAGTGTTCCTTGTGAAATAAATTTACTTTATTTTAGGTCTACATTTTTTGGTATTTTTATGAGAAAACAGGCCTAATCTCATTACGCAGTCATTCCTAGCAGAATATGTGAATGGCTGCTTTCATACTTTATTACATATTTTTGTCAGTGTTTGGGATTGAATACATTAACGAACAGGTGTGACTCTGATTTAACCCGGTCACACAATAACATAGGCTATGTTTACACCTGGTATTAAAGATTTAATTAATCCGATATTTAGTGTGGGAATCTTTCGGTAGCTCCCAACATGAAAAAGTACTATAGCAATTTATAGAAAATACTATAGTGTTTTGAAACCACACTATAGTAATTTACTTGAATTATTCAGTTGTGGTAATTCTGTAGTTGCTGTGGTAATGCAACAACTCTTATAATAATAATAATAATAATAATAATAATAATAATAATAATAATAATAATAATAATAATAATAATAACAACAACAACAAATTACACAATACTGTACATTTTCTACAACTAGTTATATTATGTTACGACACACCACAGTTTACTGTAGTAAAAACTAAAGTATACTTCAGTATTTATAACAGTTGATCAGTTATAATAGTTAATACTACAGTGTGCTGTAGCACTCATTAAGAGTTGTAAATACAATACAGTACAGTACAATTTTTTTTGTATGATTCAAAAAAACTATAGCATATTATTTACTATAAATTACTATAGTATTTTCAAGTTTGATTTAAATCAATTTTTAAAGTCACTGTCAAATTAAAAATGGATTTTCCAGTTTGCCGTTTAGTGTAATTATTTTTCTATACAGTTTCAGTACATTCATTATTATATGCTATTCATTCAACACAGACACACAGAGCATGCAGACCTCCTGTTTAAATATTCTCTTTTATATGAATAAATATATAAATATTCACAAATATGAATCCATATGATGATTTGATTAAGTGTAAAACACTACGTTTTTTATTTTAACAAAAAAAAACTGCCAAATTCAGTTTTTAACTAGATTCTGTGATCACATTTGTTATTTCTGCTGCCACACTACTATATTTTTATTCCAATAAAATCAGGTAGCATAGTTATTATGACATTTTTGTTATAATACATTTTTGAATTTTGAGAATCGATGTGAATCAGATGGAAGCGCATTTAATATGTGAATGAATGTTTTTAATTATGTACAATATTTACTGTACTTCTGATCAAAATCATGCCTTGATATCCATACGAGTCTTCAACGCATTCATTCATTCAACTAATTGTGAATTTTGCACATACATTTATTTTAAACAGGTATGATTCTTTGGCTGCGTTTTGAGTTTGTTCAATAATATTTCCATTTCTTCTCCTCTGAGCCTTCACCCACAAAACAACCCGAATCCTCCGTTCTCTGTCCCCCATGCCATTCTCTCTCCCCATCCATCGCTCAATCCCTTCATCTTCTATCTCTCCGTCTCCAGTGAACAGCTGGTGAAGAGAATTCCCACAATACCTCACACCGTAATCTCCCTCCCTCTGCTCATACGTCCATCCATCAAAAGAGCTTTTATTCACCCTATTGCCTGTGTGTGTGTCATTGTGAGCATTATGGTTAGCCATGTGGAAAGTTTAGAAACGTGCAATTAAATCAAATCTTCATCTGATGAAATAAACACCCTGGCTATTTCAAAAAAAAAGTTTTTATGAAGCTCACATGTTTGGTCGAGTTGTTTTGAAGGGTTCTGCCATTACACAAGGCCAGGTGTGAGTAAATTTGTTCAGCAAGTTGATGATGGTGAATATAAGTAAATAAATGGGGTCTGACATGATTCGATTTTTTAATTTTTTTTAACCACTTCCAAACATAGAATTATTATTCATTTCTTGTGAGAGAGTTAGTGCAAATTACTTCTCTTTTAAGAGATACAGTTATCAGAAATATAATGGATTTAAATAAATTTCCAAGGCAGAAATAAACACTGTTGATGTAGCAAAAGTTTGAGAAGGCAATTTAAAGCAAACGTTAATATATCAGTGTAAATCACATAAACTGATTTTAATATTACAGGTTTACAAAAAGCTCACACGAGTCTTTTTAAAATGCTTATATATTAAAGTAAATGTATATGTAAATATTTATTTTAAAGTCAGGAATTGTATGTTAATTGACAATTCAAAACTATTTGCATATATTAGTATAAATAATTATAATTTATATAATATAAATAAATGCTTTTAGAGTAAGCAAGATTGTGCCCCCTCCCCTCTCCTCCGACGGCCTGCACTCACACCTTCCTAACCGAAGCACGCTTAGATATTTACCTTGATTTGATCCCAGTTTGGTGTTTTCCTTACTTTTTCTATTCGACTATAACAGACAATTAGGTCTCAAAGAGAAAGAAAAGAATCCCACTGAATCAAAACATTGAAATGTATTTAGTTTTATTTGTAATACATGTAAATGTATATACATTTAATAAACTGAAAATATGTTAGTCTGTTTATGTATATCTGTGTGTGTGCGTTTGTGTGTGTGTGTGTGTGTGTGTGTGTGTGTGTGTGTGTCTGAGAGCAGTGTGTTTGTGGACTTAATGACTTTAAGCGCAGCTGCAGATGCCACAAGGTTAATGAATCACAGTGTTAAAGCTTCTTTATCCCATTAACCTGAAACCTGCAGCATGATTTTTATCAGCACACACACACACATACACACACACACACACACACACACACACACACACACACACACACACA
>CAIGQW010005633.1:6814248-6826655 GCA_903798125.1 Danio choprae | reverse complement strand
GGCTGGGTCAGTTGGCCTTTCTGTGTGGAGTTTGCATGTTCTCCCTGTGTTGGCGTGGGTTTCCTCCGGGTGCTCCGGTTTCCCCCACAAGTCCAAAGACATGCGGTATAGGTGAATTGGGTAAGCTAAAATTGTCTGTAGTGCATGGGTGTGTATGGATGTTTCCCAGAGATGGGTTGCAGCTGGAAGGGCATCCGCTGCGTAAAACATATGCTGGATAAGTTGGCGGTTCATTCCGCTGTGGCGACCCCAGATTAATAAAGGGACTAAGCCGAAATGAAAATGAATGAATGAATGAATGTTTAAATTAAAAATAAAGACAAAACTTTAAGAATTTTACAAAGCCCAATAACTTTCAAATTCCAAAACTCTTAATCTTATAACTTTTAACTAAAGTTAAGAAGAAAACAAAGTCTAAAACTACAATAGTGATACTAAAATAACCTTATTTTATTCTTGAATCTTTTAAAAATATAGCTTAAATCTATGTTACTTTTCATGTCTTAGTGATTAATTGGAAAATTTTAGGAATTATATTATCACCAATTTAAGTTTTTGTATACTTACGGGAAGTATATAAGAAGACCATGAAACTAGTCTATAAAAACAAATATGTTCTCATTGCGGTCTGTTTATTTTTCTTCATTGTGTCTTTTGACAATTCATTGTTCATGATTCTCCTATAAAGCTTGCCAATTATCTGCATTTCTCCTTCAGAAACAGTGAACGCTCATCCAATCTTCATGAGAATGGCAAACATGACACAGCTAAGGAAGAAGAGAGAGAGAAGGAATAAGGAGCAAGAGTTTTTTCAATAAATTGGATAACCTCATAACCCTAATCCTGCGCAGCCTCAAACCATAGATGACATTCAGCAAAAGTGAACAACAGCTAAAGAAACAGTCACTGTCTTCATAAACATGTTTTACAAGGAGTGCTGATGTTAACAGATGATGTATAGCACAATCTTTGTCTCTAGTCCACCGTAATGCCTCCTCTGTTCACAACCATCATCAGAGTAATCTTAAAACTGTAATTACGCTTTCCACACACAGTGCAGGATCATGCCAGGGCTTTGAAGGCATGCCAGAAACGCACCTTTGAAAAGCAAAATTAAATATGAGTGAAACAACAGAGGGAGGTTTTCATCAAGAAGATGGCAGGTCCAGCTAAATTACAATGAAATTGAAAGCTCAAAAAGTCAAGCGATAATGCTTGAAGGGTTGTTGGTATAAATATAAAAGATTTTATGACAACCACAAAGAAAAAAAGAAAAAGACATCTTCATAAAATAAATAAATAACTCTTTTAAAAAAATGAGACATCACCTTAAATCTCGTTTCTCAAATGTTTCTCCACAGAAAATAATCCGAGTCAACATCCTGAAAATGCAGAGCTGTGCACGGTTAAAAAAATAAAAATAAAATAAATAAGATCCAAATCAGCTTAAAAGGTAACAAACGAAGCTTGGATACAGCATCCCTTTTCCTCTGCAGTAAACAGCGCAGTACTTCTAGGCCTGCTTAAATTTTGAGATCTTCTCTAGCATCAAAAAAATGAAAATTTATGATTTGGGGGGGCGTTTTAATTGTGCAAAAGTTTACTTTCCAGGATGGAAGGAAGAAGGAAGAGTATGAAAAAAGTGCCATTTCAATTTGTGTCGATATGTCATGCATGGATGCGTGTCAAATATCTATGTGAAGTGAAGATATTTAGAGTTACTGAAGACTTTTGATGCATTTTGACCCTTCATTTAAACAACATCTGTGTTTTGGGAGCTTGAAAATGGAAACCTTTGAAAAGATTTTCCAAGTTAATTATCTGTTTCGCAGGTTTCGTCGTGGCCACTAAGCCACAAATTAAAGTAGAAATGTTTAAATTAATTTCCGAACTCTCTCACTACTTTAAAGGCAAATGAAACCACACAGTTCTCAACAAGAATGTGGAAAACAACTGCAACAATAATCAGAAGAGAAGGCTTTTGTTCCCCAAATCACCAAGATTTACCATGGTTTTACTATTGGCAGTAGAACTTATACAACTACATTATTAACCTTTTAAACTGTATTGATTTAAATAAGAAACTTATTATTGACTGATTTAGTGTAATTTGTTATGTCATATTACTTATGCGTTTGTATTCTTACTGAAGGTCTTTTGTTTTTCAAACATAAACATAACATAATCCAAGTTAAAGGGATAGTTCATGTTCATGTTGTCCTAACACAAATCGATTGTGTGGAACCCAGCATTTTTTACAATAATGGTTAGCGATTTTACATTTATATCTGGATCCCAACTCACGTTCCTAATATACTTAATGTCAAGCTACCATCAAGCATGCTCAGTTCTAAGAAAAAAATTGTACTATTATTAGTATAAATGTGTAGTGCTACCAAATCAGGTGCTGATGCCATAACTGGTAGAACTTAGTGGCAACCAATATCAAATTCTGGAGCCTTAATAGTTTTTTTGAACATTTTCAAGCTCAAAACCTTTGGGTAAACAGATTTGCAATGGAGGAGCATTGAAACTTTTCTTTTATGTTCTTAGTCTGACAGGTTTGAACGACATGAAGGGGAGTCATTTTTTGGATGAACAAAACCTGTAATATATAGCTTCGGGATGTATAAAAATGTGCGCTAGAAGAACCACACTTTATATGTATGAATTCCTATGACTACTAATGAGACCAAAGTGTCAGATTTGTCTGAAAACTCATTTCAAAGCATCTAGACTATTTGATCCACGTTAATCGCCTTACTGTATGGAATTAACTCATTTTACTTCCCTAAAGAAATCGTAGAAGTAATATCGGCAATAGAATTCATACTATAAGCTAAGAAAGAGCAGCCTGTGAGAAATTAAAGACAGAAACCGAGAGAGAGAGAGAGAGAGAGAGAGAGAGAGAGAGAGAGAGAGAGAGCATGGACACAAATAAAGAGGTAATGAATGAGGAAAGAGAAAGAAAGAGTAAGATGAATAGGTGAAGGGAATGTGACAGAGAGGGAGAAAGACATTAACCCCGGAAAGGAAAAGTGCAGTAGAGAAAGTGTGTATAGAGGTAGTAATCCCTTCACAGATGGCTTTGTTGCCTGTCTGATGATGATGGAGCAGCCCATATGATGAACTAATGGAGGGGTGTTGTGTGGAGGATTATCCTCCCACTCTCACACCCCTAGAAACTGGGGTCAAGTGGTACAATTC
Organism: Danio choprae; assembly: GCA_903798125.1. Classification (NCBI taxonomy): domain Eukaryota; kingdom Metazoa; phylum Chordata; class Actinopteri; order Cypriniformes; family Danionidae; genus Danio; species Danio choprae. The sequence goes on along the minus strand of CAIGQW010005633.1, from coordinate 6,823,448 downwards.
CATTTTCAGTCCATTTAATGCCACAATCACAAGCTCTATTTTAACAATGTAGCATTTTCCGCAAGGTCTTATCTTTTCAAAAAAACACTCTCTCTCACGCACAAATGGCTGGGAGATGTGGGAGGGCCTTGTACCGTGAAGCACATTTACGAACCCTAAATCCATTCTTTTCACTAACAATGTTTAATCTCGCTCTGCTCTCGGTCTCTAGAAAGGCTCTATACAGGATCTTTCACCAAAGAGAACCAATCAATCACAGACTCGGCAGAAAACAGAAAAAACTAGCTCGACTATAGCAGAATGGTCAAAAGTCTGAAGATCTGAACGCTCTGTCTGTCAGTTTTCCAAAATATCTTTTCCTACCCTTAAAATGTTCTAATTTGAAACACTTAACCCAGTTAAGAAAGCTTTTATCTGTCTCCAATTAGCAGCTGATTCATTAAATATTGAGGGAGCTATGAAGGATTAAATTTTTAATGTTCATTTGAGGCAGAGACTTGTACAACAACTTCCCCCGGAGCGATGCATGGAGACAGTCTGTGCTCGCCATTGATTACGCTCATTGAGGGGCCGAAATCCACTCCTCTCCTCCCACGCAGCCCTCCATCCCATAACCTGTCTGACCCGTTTCAACGTCATTTTTTTCCCCTCAACAGAAGCTCTACAGAGATATTAATGGTTTTCTCCAGACGTGAGGTGTGCTACATGACTTAACAAGACCTTTGAGAGTTTGCCAGGCAACTTCATCAACAATCAAAATCCATCCTATTCAATTAAAATTTAATGCACTTTTCTGGTCTTATTGTGAACTAAGCATCTGATTTTCTTTGAAATATGTTACTCTTTCTCTAAAAAAAAGAAAGTTTGTTTCTGTTGGTAACACATGGACGTGGGTGAATTTTTGGATGCCAATGGCCACAAATGTAATGACACTTGTTCTTGAGAAGTAGAAATGTTATTTGCAAAATTAATTAGTTGGCCATTGTATTACTGTATTTTATGTTACTGTACTGATGCCAAAGCATACTGTAAATATTTATTTTGTATTAAGTTTGTCCTTTTTGTTCCAATTGTTCATAAGTAATTTAAAAGAAATCAGTAATTAACAGATTACTGTATTTTGTTATTCATGTTTTGTTATTCATGTTGTTTTCAATTTATTTATGCTTTTGATCTGCATTGTGTGCGTGGTTTTTGCTTCAACTTTTCATGTACTTGTTGGACAAATAACAAAATGACTTTATTAACATTTTAGTAGTTTGAATCAATATATTGGCTGGGTTGTTCATTTGAACAGTAAAAAGAATAAATAAATAAATAAATAAATAAATAAATAAATAAATGTAATTTTTCAGTTATTTTACAGATTTTTATATTATTTCTAATACAGTATATACCCTAAAAAATAATACCTATATATAATTTCAACATCAAAAATTATCGGAGCAAACAACAAGTTCCCATACTGAAATTAGAAAGTGTAAATAAACAAAATCATTTAAAAGTTACATGTTGGGCATATAAACCTAAAGACAGGCATTTTATATTAATTTCCGATTTTGCCAATAATATTTAGTAATATTTGAATTTAACATTTTTATCTGTCAAAAAACAGGTTGAAAACTAAAAACTAAAATGAAACACCTAACAGCAAACTCAGATGGATTCGGTTTTGTTTTCCATTCTTGTATATCATGATTGATCAATTCCTGACAGAAAAGAAAAGAAATTCTACACATTTTTACCATCATGAAATATTCATACTTCATAATGAATGTTGCTGTGTGATATTCAAAGAACGAATCAGATGTTCTGTGTTGCATCTGTTTGTTGAAATGTTCAGTTGAATCTTGCATGTGGTGGTGTGTGTGTGTGAGAGAGAAAGAATAAGAGGAGGAGGAGGAGGAGTGGAAGAAAAGAGCGAGGTGACCTGAGAGAGATGTGGTTGGTGGGGTGTGAGTAAACACGTTGACCTTTTCAGATATCAGAGGAACATTTATTTCATATGGATGAGTGACTTTCTCTATCTCTTTTCATATATGACATTATCTACCCAAACCCCTCAATTTCAAGCAACCATTTTGCTCAACCTCGGTTTAAAATGATTATAATTATTTCTCCAACCATATTTATCCTTTCTGTCTCAGGTCTATTTGTCATCTCTTATACTTCTCTAATATCTATTAGAATGAAGCTTAATATATAGATATCCATGTCCTGATACACATTTCTTTCTACTTAAATGCTTAATTAGAACTTTTTCGTCCACTTAAATTCTCATCTCTTTCTCAGGGTTAAGGGAACTCCTGATTCTGTGTCTCACTCTAGGTCTACATTCTTCTTAAAGTGGCTTCTCCTTTCCTCCTGTCCAGACAGCATCCTCAGCACAGGCAGAATTCAGAGGACCTTTGTGTGGGTTTGCAGATTGTGTCACTGCGGGTAAAGCATGAATGCCTTATCTAGGGAGGGCATGCACGCGACCCATAATCGGGAGGCAGCCAGCCGGAAAATGCCCCCCTTGCCTCTCTCAGTTGAGAGTGTCTGTCCAAACCGTTAACTAGACTGTGACCCAGGCCAAAGTCACCCCTGTCCCAACTTGGTTTAAGTTTGCATGTAAAGTTCCAACCCTTTATTTTCTTTTTTCAAAATTAATTGTCGATTGAGAAATCATTCCCTCCAAAAAATATGGCTTTAGCTCAAGAAACAAATTCCTGGAGCCCAACAAAAATCTCTACTGACCTTAAAAATATAATTGATATTCTTTTTAAGTTTATTCCTGTATGCGGATTTGACTAACTGTATACTGTAATAGCACAATCTTAAAAAAGTTCTTAATTGGAAGTGATTTTCCTTAAAGAACTATCCACATCCACACAATTTTTGTGTGAAAGGTTTAAGATTATTATTATTCTTTTCAAAAGAAAAAAAAGGTTATTTTAAGCACTCTCCACTGAAAGGTTCTGTGGAACCCAAAATGGTTCATATATGGTTCATAAAAACACATTTTGGAATCTTTAGTTTTAAGACTGTAAAACAAAAAAAAACAAACTAAAAAAAAACGTGATTCGTCTTACTTGGGTATAAAATTCAGTTTGCTCTAGTTCACCACCTGGAAAGATCCGATAAATAATATATTCTTGTCTTCATATTTAAACAACAAATACAAATAATTAAGTCCAGCCCAGTTGACGATATTTAAATGAGTCCTTATGAGATTTAACTTATTGTAAAACTTGCATCTGAGTTCTCAATTGACCACATACCTTCTATTTAAAGTGTTCCAGTAGACTGGCTCCATGTTGGTCGCATCCACTGCTAAACTCTCCATCAGGAAGATTAATAGAAATCCCAAAGCACTGACCCAGTCCGTGAACGCCATGGCCACCCAGGCTCCCCTCGTCTGGATTCCCATGTTCCTCTTATAAGACAAATGAATGGGACCTAATAGAGACAAAAGACTAGTGGAGGGCTGAACTTCACTAGATCCCTCAGCGCTTGAGGAGGTGCTGTGACCGCAACATCCACATCTGAAAGACCCGCAGCTCAAATCTCTGAATGTTTGTGAAAGAAATCAGATTCAGGAACATCAACCTCCTTTGTTCCATTCAAAGCAGGCAATGACCCCAAATGAAAGTCCCAAGTATTGTCAGATTTAAGAAGGCAATGCCATACGCTCAATGTATGAATCTGATTCGAGGTGAATTTCAAACAATATTATGATTGTGGATGTCATAAGCTGAAGGTTTTGAAGTGCATGCAGACTGATGCGGGGCGCCAGGTCCACTGCGGGTGATTTTGGTTTTTTTTTTAGAAATGTTTCTCCATTAACCGCAGCATTAGCATTTCTATCAAGGACCCGAAGTTGTATTTTGACTCCCGACGAGACACTGAATATCCACCCTGAACAAATAACTCAGTCATTCAGCACACAGAAGTGTTTAAGTTGTGTTGTCCGCCCGCGCTGCAGCAGGAAACGTTTTTGAAGTCCAAAATTTAACTTTTCGTTCATCCAAAACATTCACGTAAATGTGAGGTCCAGTCCTGAAACAACGGTGAGGATGTCTACCAACACTTACTTGCCGAATGAATTACAGTTCGACTAGAAAAACAAGAAACACAACCGGCATTAAAGGGAACTATGTGACAATAATCGTTAAGAGTCTATTATAACAGACGTCGAAACCTAAGAGACAAGAAACGAGATATTCCTGTGGTCAAGAGAAACAACGCGTGCCGTTCGCTCCGTCCGATTCTCTACTGCTCTGCAAAGTCTCGAGCTTTGACTCGCGCGCCGGCGGCATTGTTGCCAGATCCCCAGAGAAAATAGCAACCAGGTCTGAATATAGGGCTTAACCGAAATAGTAATTGAAGGCGAATGTTTTGATTTTAAAATGTTTGGCGATTATTATCATTATCGTGTTTAACTGTAAATAAAGAAAACAGTTTAATTTAATCAATTAAAGCACATATTCAATAAAGTCCAGATTTAAAAAGGCTAAATTGCAAACTAGCACAAAATTACTAATTTTGATATAATAGTAACATTCAATTATTTTATTAGGTGAAATGTGTCGCTTTTTTAGTTGCTTACAATAAACGGACATGGCAACAACTGCTGCGTTTGATGGCGACTGGCAGAGAGGAGAGCTTGTGAATGTTTTGAGAAAAGCTTCTCTCTTGAGGATTTTGTTTAGTACTATCAAATTTAAATGTCACTACAGCTTATCGGGCAACGAATCAAACATATTGGCTGCGGGGTCGGAAGGGCTTGAAGTATTTAAATGAAACATGTTGTGTCCAACCTGCCTCAACTTTAGTCTAGTAGCTCGAGGCGTATCAGGATAGGGTTTGTTTAGTTAAACCTTATGCCTCTAAAGATAGTACAAAAGGGCAAAACAGGTTTAAGGAATCATACCTGTATAATCATTGGATACGCCTACTGTTTGATCCTAAAGATAACAAATTTAAAAAGAATAATAATGTTAATCTTAAAAAGTTAACTATCAAACATTTGAGACCTATAATAATCTATATTATTGAATCTTTTGCCATGTCACTCACGCTTCTCTCTTAGGACTAGGAGAAATGTGAATGTACTGCCTCATAGTGGAGAATAGCGGTATAGCATGACAGAACTCAAATGATTAACAAAAGTGACAAAACGCAATTTCAACGTTTAAAAATTTTATTTTCTCGTTTAACATATTTTGATCTTCTCAAAGTAAAACTATTCCCATGTTCTTTACATACCCAACTAATCATTTAATACAATTTAAAGGCCGAAATGAGAGGAAGGTAAACTACCTTTTTTTTTTACAAGCTTTTTTTTCAGATTTCAGTATATACCAATATTCATCAACTTTTATCTGTACATCTCAATAGTTGCAGATATTCACTTGAACATTAACATACCAACAATACATAGAAAATACTATGGGAACATCCCACAGCCTGGTATGATGAGTGATGTCGATGTAGGGGAAATCTCTTCAGCCAGGCTCAGATTCCTTTCGATGTCTGAGTAGTGAACATATAGCCTGTGCTGTTTTTCTAATAAGTATTTTTTTTTCCATGTTAATGTCAATTAGGGCAGTTATATTTTGTACAATTAAGGCATGTGAAACACCCAAAATGATGGCCTAAGATGGACAGAACTCAAATGGACCAAAACGATTTACATTATTTACAGGACATCCTTTCCACATCTCACTTGAGTGCGAGATGGGAAAATGCACAAGTGTCCTTTTACAGACACATACAAAAAGTCTCTCCACACCTAGTCTGTCTGTGGGTCCCGTTCTCGAAAGAAAAGAAAGACAAGAGGAGACAGTTGTGGTCTCTAGCTTAATCCAATTTGACGGCATCAGATGATGCGTACTGGTACATGTCATGGTCCCAGCAGGGAGATCTAGGTTATGTCCATCCTCAAAGAACTGAAAAAAACAAAAACCAGCATTAAACCTCAAAATTTAATCAGATCTAAAACGTTTAAGTTTGTACCTGCAATCATCTTACCTGCATCTCTACAGCTCAGCAGTTTCACTTGCATCCATAAACTCTGCCATGTGAACAATTGCTGAAATACTCTCTCAAGTTCTCATCGTATCATCAAGCAATCATGACAAGCCAGTGTCCTTGAGATTTAGTTCAAGTGAAGTGCGTGAAGAAACGAGGAGAGTTTGCTTCAGTCCATCTCCTGCTCTCCAAACAATCGTCACATCTAAACTCCTTAAAGGGAGTTTCTGAAGAAATATGATTGATAGATGTGAGAATCTGTGGTTTATCCGCACAGTAATCTTCTCAAAAAAAGGCATAAAGGTTTTTTTTTAATCACATTCAAAATGACCACTTTTTTCCAAATGCTGTAGGATTTTCCTTCATTTGATAGTGTTGCAGAGAGCAATGAGGATTGCAGCTCAAAGAATGCAGAAAACGTCATCCCTTTAGTGTGTGGATGAAATGGATTCGCATGTATATTCCCTCCGTCTTGCTCTGTTTGTAGCACTAAATGCAGCTGGTTGCCACTCCATTTCAGATTCTAGGACGACATTCGAGTTAGTGCTGATATCCAACTCTACATGCTTGTTTTCAGTCCTTTGTTTTTGTCTTTTTGTGGTTTTTTTTTTTACAAAAATATAATCCAGTCTGAATTGAGAATGAAATACGCTTGAAGCAGGAATCTTTTTTTTCTACACATCAAGTACCAACATTTCCTGTTTTGATCCTCAGTCTCTTCCTTTTCAGAGGATTCAAGTGAATAAACTTTTTTTGACGCAAACCATCACATTTCCATCCCAAGATGAAAAAAAAAATAGATTTTGTCTTTCAAAAACAAAACAAAAATTACTGCTACACACTGCAGATCCTTGGCTCTCAATGGCCCTGTATTAAGAGCACAAGTAACAAGATCTAAAAACGACTGCTCCGCCAAGATGTCAGGAGACAAACTCTGAATCTCTGGCTGCTGTGAGAAAGTTCTGGAAGAGCACTAGCAGCCGGAGACCATAAGAGACCACAGGCCATGAGCACCCCAGAATCTGACCTCAAATAATAGGCATATTCCGAATGGTGAGGTGTGTCATGTCTCACTCAGAGACACTCCTGCCTTGTTGTTAGATGCACGGTTATACATAGTTTGTTTTGGAATACATTCATTCATTCATAATACAACATCCTCATGATGCAAAAAAACAACAAAAAAAAAAACTAACAAATAAAAAAACAGCATCCCAAAAAATACAAGGTAGCAGCCTAGAAAGTGCTCCAACTCAAAGTTCAAATACTTTGTATAGAAAAATAAAAAAATAAATCATTCATTCTTTTTCAACAGAAACGAAAAAGAAAGTAACGACATACAGGATCACAGCGCCCTCTTGACTGTCTCAGTCAACAGAATCCACACATGCACATGAACACTTTCCGGACAGAAGGCAACAGTTCACATTGTGGACAGAAAATGAAAGACGGGTAGATGCGAAGTATAGTTTGTGTACAAACAGAGGAGCTACATTTATACACCAAACACAAACCCAATGACCCAAATTGCCCTCTTAGAACAGAGCCAAACGGGCCAAAACAGCACCTCAGTCATGCTTGGAAACACTGGAGGGTAAAAACGCAATGCTTGACTGTCCTATTGGTCTCTTTAAGAGCCTATGTACATAAAAAGGGCAAAAACAAACTACTTCTGTCTGTTCACGCGCGCACACACACACTCACACTTTAGCACACATGCTCAATGAAATACAAAAATTGTGTTGAACAAAATAAAAGCATGGCATTTGTTTTATACAGGTCAGTAAGCAATAAAATCTGTGCAGATTCATCTCTCTTACACTCACTCACACACTCACAAAATCCTCATAAGCTACCCTAACTTCTTTTTTTGTATTTTTCTTTTTGTTAAACAAGTGCAAATATTCAAGTTTTCAAATTTCATGTTTTTATAGCTTTACCATGAACATAAAAATACAACAGTGTTTGTCTTTTAGGAGAAATGCTCGACTCTAATTCCCCCTAAGAACGTTTCCGAACCTCCGCGTTCGTTACGGCAGAAACCACGTCGCTCCTACCTCTCGTATGTATACTCATACAAATATTCTACACATAATATATGCAACAATATATTCACACATTTTTTTTTGCATTGTAAAAAAAGGACAAAACTCCATTTCAAATATGAAAACATTAAAGTGCAATGGTTAAGGTAAGGTGCTTTACTGAAGGGAGGCGGAAGAGGATCTTCCTCTTCTCACTGAACCTCCCAATAACCTCCTTCTGCTCCTCTCACAGTGCAGAGTGAGAGAAAGAGGGAGAAAAAGAGAGGGGGCATCAGCAAATATTGCCCCACCCCTTCCCTCACTGAGCAGTGCACATTCCTCTGCTGATTTGCTCCAGGTTTAAGGCCTCAGGTAAACTCAAGTAGACGGGCTGGGTCAGTAATCCTCCACCGGCTCCAGCTCACCTCCCCCCAGGAATGAATAGCCTGCGGAGGAGGGGAAACAGGAGAACACAAGTTGAGGGGTCTTGAGGGTTCACTTTCTACACCAAATTTCCCATCTGGGAATATACTAATGACTAATTCATAAACATTCCTTGCACTTTTTTTCCCTCCCTTGAAGCAGGGCAGAAAATGCTTTTCAATAAGTACATCAGTAAACAGATCCTCCTCTGTAGATGAAGATCTCAATATGACCAAGACGGCAAGATTTTGACAAAGAGCCAAAACGCAGATTAAAACACAGCAGTTTGAGGGTTATTCTGGGTAATGTATGCATGCTGATGGGTAAAGCTGAATGTAACCGAGCAGGGGTGCGTGAGTGTTCAGGCGAACATGCATGCTAACCGAGGATACTGGGGTCAGAGTGGAGCATCATGCTAGGCTTTTTCTTCGCTTTTCCTCCCTGAGTGTCGTACACACTGCTGCCCTTACTTATGTGAGCTGCCTGGAACATTGACTGTGAGGAGAAAAAAAAAAGAAAAAGAAAAAAAAAGGAAGACTTAAAAAACAAAAACCCAATGACAGACACGCAAAAAGGAAAGTAATATTTACAGTATGTATGAATATTATTATTAAAATCATAATCATTTTATAGCATGCTTTTTTAAAAATCTACCTGCAGGGGGAAGTTCATGTTCAACCCAGAGACTTCCTTGGACAGCTGTAAAGAGTTTCAGTACATTAAGACTCACTTGTATAA
>CAIGQW010005633.1:6787486-6813848 GCA_903798125.1 Danio choprae | reverse complement strand
ATAAGAACAAGTTGTTTTTAAGAACAAGAAAATAAACTGACTCGTTCAGAAACCTGCTGCTGTTGTCTCTGGTGGTTTGCTTTCTGTTTGGCACGGCGCTCCAGGAACTGCTTGGCAAACTCTTTGGCTTCAATGGTATCACCCAGATAAATACGAATAAAATCGTGAACTTCATACGGAGACTCCACTTCCTTCAGATATGCCACGATGGTGGGCACTGCAGAGAAAAGGCATGAGAGAATCAAATTTTACTCATCCTCCTGGAGTGCAAGCAGCAGAAAGAGAAGCACACTTACCATCCAAAGAAGCATTATTTGCAGAGGTGTTGAGAGCATGGAGCATCTGTTCACACCAAGTGGTGAAACCATCCTGAGGTTTCATCCCTTGAAGAAGCTTGAGAAGTCTCTCCTCATCATCAGTACGTTTACGACGATTCAGCATGTACTGATCACTGAGAGCACAGATGCATTTGGAGTGAACAGTGTTTAAATACATTGGTTTAAAGTGCAAAGCAAAATGTGCGAGTGCAAGTTTGAGTACCTGAGAGAGGGACTGCTGCGGCTGTTCTTCAGGCCAATGTTGCGATGGCTGGATTGGTTTTTCATGGCCTCGTCCCACATGCCCATAGCAGGGTTGCCCCCTCCGACCTTCGTGTCCATGCTAGAACCTGACCAAATCCCTGATGGCCCATCATTCCATTGGCCCATTGTCAAACCTCCATGCTGAACCAAAATGACATGGACAGTTAAGGCAGCAGAAACTGCAATAAAAGTATTTTACACGAGGCAGCTAAACTACACTGCTCAAAAAGCACACTCCACACTTCAGAAATAACTAGTGACACACATGAAAGTGAACACACAAGTGGTAACCAATAGACCTTTGTATATATATATATAAGCTTATAACCGAAATTCAAGCCGCTACAAAACAAATTTCATTTAAATGTCTAATTTTCAAAATGTAATATATTAACTTTTTATAACTTTAGATAACTTTTATCTTCCAAAATAATTTACAAAGTACAAACCTGGCATCCTCTTTTTTGTATTGTATCATGGTGAAAAACATACTGCCAACATCTTATCTTCCCTCTAACAAAGTTCAGAAATAATCTGTAATTTATTGGGTGATAACTTTTTTTCAGGGTTTCCACTCTTAGCCAAATGTAAAATTCCCTGACTAATGAACAAAGGGCAGCGCGATGGCACAGTGGGTAGCGCTGTCGCCTCACAGCAAGAAGGTCGCTGGTTCGAGCCTCAGCTGAGTCAGTTGGCATATCAGTGTGGAGTTTGCATGTTCTCCCCGTGGGTTTCCTCCGGGTGCTCCGGTTTCCCCCACAAGTCCAAAGACATGCTCTACATGTGAATTGGCTAAAATTGTCCGTAGTGTGTGTGTGTGTGTGTGTGTGTGAATGAGAGTGTATGGGTGTTTCCCAGTGATGAGTTGCAGCTGAAGGGCATCCGCTGCATAAAACATATGCTTAATAAGTTGGCGGTTCATTCCACTGTGGTGACCCCTGATTAATAAAGGGACTAAGCCAATAAGAAAATGAATGAATAATGAACAAAATAAACAAGGTGCTGTTGAGCTTTGCATAATATTAAAATGGTCTGAAATTGAAGATCCCTTTTCATGAATGTATTAGCCATTGTGAGATCATGGTTTAGGAGCCAAAGCTCTTAAAAGTAACATTTTCCTGGCATTTTTACCTTAGTTGACAGATACAGCTTGGTGACTGCAAGTTGACGAGCATAACAAGGGATAACATAGAACCAAAAACAGCCTAATCATAACAATAGTCAAAAAGTAAATAAAAACATATTTACTGACTATACTGATATGTCCATCAACATACTGTGCACCACTAATAAGACCCAAAAAAACTTGCTATCCATTTTGCAGAATGTATTTTTCAAAAATGTCAAGATGTATTACCCTTTGCTGCTGTTGAGCTCTCTGCTGCTGCTGTTTGTGAAGTCTCTCTGCCTCCAGCTCCAGGAGTCCCATGCTCTTTCCTGTAGCTTTGCCCAGAGACAGAGCTCCTGCCTGGCTTCCGCTCCACCCTGAGCTCCCAGACATGCTCTGCTGCTGGCTCTGCTGCAAAAACTTCATGATCAACTCCTGCTGCTGGCGGCACTGCTGCCAAACACAAATACAAATGTGTTACGCATCTTAATCGTTTCATAGTGCAACAGTCAGGGCCCAAGTCTGTGAAAAGTCACTCACCTGCTTTCTTCTATAAATCTCCTCCTCCTCTCTCCTTTTCTGTTCCTCTTGCTGCCGGCGCTTTTCCTCCCTCCGTTTTCTCTCCTCTTCTTCACGCTTCACCCTGAGTTCAGCTTCACGCCTCTCCTGCTGGATCTAACACATGCGCGGGACATGCTCAATTAAATGGCAGTGCAATTTGGGTGAAGTTTACACACTGGACATGAAATGTGCTCACCCAGTAACTTAATATGCCCTGTTTACATACATTTTTATGCATGTGACATTGTATGATACAATTATTGTACACATACAGCCAGATTTTGTCCACAAGGTAGTAGGGGTGAGAGAAATATTCCATAATAATACATTTTATGCATCACAATTCTTATTTTAACAATCTGAATCAACTTTCAAAAGTTCAGAATGGATTTGCTATTCAGTATTTGGACTTTCAGCAGTGAAAATTTAACCTCACTGAACTGAACTGAACTAAACTGAACTGAACTTAAACTCTGAAAACTGGACTGACACCGTTTCAATTTACAATAATCTCCTATGTTAAGCTGCTTTTACACAATGTACATTGTAAAAGCTCAATAGAAATAAAGATTGAATTGAAAATTTAATTCTGTATTCAAATTAGCCCGTGAGCACACAATCGCTAAACAGAAAAATAATAAGCCTTGATAGGCAGAGGTATGTATATATTTCATTTGGACAGATGGAATTACAAACAAGTATGGCACTGCGCTTCTTGTCCGTTGTCCTTTAAGACACTGTTCAAAAACAAAAACTTAAAGACAAAAAATGAGTAATAAAAAAAAAAAATCTTCTCTCCTTTAAACAGTACTTGGGAAATATTTAATAATAATTCATTTTACAGGAGGGCTAGTATTTCTTACTTAAACTGTACATCTTTATTTTACCCGTAACATTTTCTTAGTAAAACTAAAAATTTGTAATGCCCTCTTTTCTGGGAATAATATCCGTTTGTTCTTCATAGTTGCTATTTGTAATCTGGCATTTCGAGTAATTCTTAAATGTAAAGTAAAAAAAAAAGTAAAGATTTATTTTTTCATGAAAGTACTGTCACAAAGAAATTCTGTTCATTAAATAAAAGAATAGAAGCTCTAATTATGGTTAAGTGTAAAGCAGAAGTCAAGGGAAAACTGTAGGTAAAGAATCATTTTGAAATCGAATCTTGACTCTCAGAATTGCAATCCCCTAAAGATTGGAAAGTCCCTTAAGATTCCCACCCTTACATGGTGGTAAAACTACCCAATATTATTGTTTAACATAGAAAATTACAAAAATGGATGGATGATGGCAAGTGCTTGTATAATCTGGTTAAGCTAAGTGTGTTGTACTCAAGATTAGGATGGATGGTATTTCAAAATGAAGATGACATACTTTCTGCAAATGTTCAAGAGTTGGACCCTGAGTGGAGTTACTCATGGTTAAGTCCCACAGACTGGTCTCACCGCCTACAAAATGTGCACACACACAAAAAAAGAAATGGCATGAACAACAGTACTTCTCAGATTTGCCCTTTACACAGTATCAGCGCAGCTGGCATTACCTGACTGCTGAGAGACTGAGGTAGGCATGTCCCACATGGGCCCGGTGTCTGGCACTGACATGGACCTGTTCATCGCAGGCATCATGCCAGTCTCACCACACCTGCTACACAAACAGATCATTCAATAATACAGTAAATGTAATATTGTTTCTAGAAAAGTCATGTATGTGGTTCTATTCTCACATTCCCCCCACAATTTGTAACTAGTTGCTAATGTACATTAATTATTAGCTCATCAAAATATTGTGCCTTGTTGGACTACATGAATCCAGACCCAAATTAAATTGCTACAACAATTGCTTTACTACATATTACATTACGAAGAAGTAAATTTGAAGTTTGAGGCAAAAGTCATAGTAAATGCGTGTTCCCCATACTAAAGTGTTTTTTTGCATGCTGGGACTTACATTTCACAGCAATTTATAATGAAATAAACTTCAAGCAATTATAGAATGTAAATATATTTAAATTTGTGTTGAATTAAAAATATACTTCAGCATTTGCATAATACATTTCTGCTTGTTTAACTTTTAAATGGTATTTAAATAAATTGGCTTAGGCTTGATTTTTTTTTTCATAATTTCTTTTTGTATAAAAAGTTATAATTTCTGTTTGTTTTATTCCTAAATTTTTCATTCCTTAAGCTGTTTGCTATATGCAAAGAATATGTTGTGATGTAAAATGAACTAAATTACATGTTTTTGTTTGCAAGTGTTTTATTGTGAATGGCTATGATTGGCTTTAAGGAAATACAGGACATAACTTAAGTTAATGCATTAAATTGCAAGTGATACCTGTTCATGTGCTGAAATCTCATCTGGAGTTGTTGGTAAAGGGCTGCAGTGGCAGCTTGTTCTAACTGTTTCTTTAACAGCTCCTGGTCCATGTTCCCCTGAAACAATAATAACAACATTAATACTTAAACCTTTGCTATTCTTAATGAGTAGATGAACAATTAAGAAATTACAATGTGAAAAAGTTGTTTAAAGGGAATAGAATTTATGCCACAGTTAATGCTACATAAATAAGTCGAAGCACTGCCCACAAGGTTTAAAGCCCTGACAGCTACTTAAATATATCATAAAACAATAAGCAACTTAAAGGTATAGCTCACCTAAAAAAGAAAACATTCACTATTATTTACCATTTTGTACACAAAAAAAGCTATTTAGAAAAAAATTAATTTAAACCTGTAACCACTGACTTACAAAGTAGGAAAAAGAAATACTATGGAACTCAATGGTTACTTTTTTTTTTTTTTAGCATTTTTCAAAATATCTTCTTTTGTGTTCAAATGAAGAAACTAAAACATTTTTGATACAAGTGAATGATGATTATTCATTTTCAGAATTTTCTGTTTTTGTTGATTTATCCCCTTAAAACGGGGCTTGCTTTTACCATTAAATAAAACACTGAGCCCTAAGTGGCTTAATGCTAATAGACAGCAAAACATTTGATAAAACCAAATTTCTGAATATTTCACCTTGTCTCTTACCAGAAGTGGAGGAGGGGATGGTCCAGGAGAGAAAGGCACACGCCCCCACATCTTGATGACTTCACCAAGGGGCTGAAATCCCTCATCACAGCCACGCTTGACCAGCAGATTCATGGCAAAATAGCCTGCCTGGAACCACTCACACATCTCCACTGTAGTGAATGGACCTGCAAGAGACACAAGCCTAGATTAGACTCTGGTGAAAATATACATTCAAAAACACTCCTGCTAAGAAAACTGATGTGGTAGTATAATACCTTGAATCTCTCCTTGAGGGTCTTTGTAGAACCACTTCATTGCAGATTCGTGGGACAGTGGCAGGGCACTGGCGGAGTGTGAGAGAGTGTGTGGAGTGGAGTGAGAGAGTGTGTGTGTATTTGGGTGTGTGTGAGTGTGTGCAGCAGAGATGTGGCTCTCCTGAAGAGCGTGAGTGAAACATTCCTCTTCAAGAGACGTGTCCTGCAGGGATGCCACCATCTTCTCAGCCTCCTTTAAAATAACAAAGCTTTTTTTTTAGTTTGTGCTTCTTTCGTAAAGAACAGGAACAAAACTAAGTGACACACACTGACCTGCTGAAGGTGCTTCATGCCATCTTCCTCCTCTGTGTCTCCCCCTACTGCGGGAAGATCAGTAGCAGTGGATGAGGGAGGAGAGGAGCTGTGCATCTGCGGGGTAGTGCCACCTGCTGGAACTGCATCTGATAGAAAAACAAAAAACAAAAAACAAAAAAACAAAAAAAAAATGTCTTAATCCACAATGTTGCATCACCATAACAATAAATGACAAAGTAAGCAAGGGAAAAGAAGGAGTACCTTCAGCTGGCTTGGGAGCAGGTTTTGGGGGAGGAGCGATTATGGGTTTGGGGGTCTCTTGTTCTGAAGGGAGTACAGCGGCAGGAGCAGACACAGCATGAGGAGATGATGACGATGACTTCCTGTCACCATCATACACAGTGGCTTCACAATCTTCTTCAACTGAGAAAAATAAAAGAAAGATGAAATGAAAAGAGAAGTTTATAAAGTAGCAAGAAGGTCTTGCTTAGAATAAGAATCATATCAGGTGAGTTGAAATGGACTTCTTACATTTATCAGCAGGGCTGTCTTTCTTTTCCTGTCCACACTCCTCTTCCTCCTCCAGAGCCTCAAATTCCAGTTCCTGGTCTTCAAGGATTGCGTCTCTGGAGCTTTTCTGAAGGGTCACACAAAGTGAAATTATTTTATTTTACTTAAGAACTTGAATGTTGAGAGCACAAAAGAAGATATTGTGAATTATGTTGGCAAATGTTAGTCACAGACATCCATAGTAGGAAAAAAATACTAAGGAAGCCATTGTCAACCAGTTTCCAACATTCTTCAAAATATAACATTTATGTTGAACAGATGAAAGAAACTTAACTTAGTCATACGCAAAAAGGCATATTATATTTGATTCAAACAAACACAATTTGAAGAGAAACAGAAACACAAACAAACCTTGATGCACATGAAGGCTCCAGAAGAATCAAAGGTTCCCATCTCGCCCTCTTCTTCATCAGTGCACCACTCAGGCAGGCCGTCTCGCTCGTCCTCTCCTCCCTCGCTTCCTGCTCTCCTCCGTCCACCTTCTCCATCACGGAAATCAAAGTCAAACTTCCTCCGACGGCCTTCCCCACTGATGTGATCCCGCCAACCAGCTGAACGAGGTCCCCCTTCTAGATGAGATTTTTTTTTTGTTCATTCAAATAAAATAAATAAATAAATAATAATAATAATAATAATAATAAAAATAATAATATCAAAAGATGTGTTTCAGTAAGTACCATCGCGACGACCTCCGGCAATCCTCCAGCTTCCTCCAGGTTCTGCTGCTGCCGCTTCTTCTTCTTCCTGCTCCTCTCGGAGAGTTCGCCAGTTATCGCTGTCGGAGCGTGCATAGTCCTTTCTTCCTACTGCTCCACCATCCTCAAAACCACCACGGCCACCCTCACGCCTCAAGGGCTTCTCAAAGCGCCGCTCACCTCTGAAATAGCAAATATCACATTAAGGAAAGGTCAAGAGCGCATATGAGCACCTCAAACTGGGGATGGCCGATTAACTGAAATGGGCATTTTGTCAGTAAAGCTGGTCAGTACTAAATCTCCCGCAAGTACTTTTAGATGGAGCAGTTTTTAGTCGTACTTCATTGACAAGCTACGCAATATATAAATCATTAGATATTATCACAATATATAAATCCTCATTTGATATAATTGCATATTAAAAACATATTGATATATTACAACTACAAAATGCACCTGTCATCCCAGCTCTGGCTGCGGTGCATCTCCCGTCCTCGGCCAAAGCCAACCTCTTCATCCACACTTCTTTGGTAAAATCCGCCCTCTCCTCTGCCTCTCCCTGCAGACAAAGAAAATATTATTGTTTGATATACTATTTTCTAGACTAACATCATCAAATGCAACTGAGGGCATTTTAAAACAGATAGTTCTGTTCCCAAATCATGCCGCCAATGGTTTAAACCCACCTCGACCTCCTCGAGTGCTTCCACGACCTCTAGCTACACCTGTTGGCACAGCTCCACCTCCTTTACCCATAAGCCTTAGCACAGCCACACTGTTCACAGACATGGAGAAGTTTCTCTAAAAGGAGAAGGAAATTAAATGAAAAAGAGGACCAATTATTTATTTACATAAATACCTCATATTATTCCAAATAGTGTTGTGAAAAGTACAGACACTTCAGTACCAAGCCTTCACTTAAATTTTTACAAACGTACTGATCCCAGTACTAAATATTAGCTAAATTTTGTTTACATGCTAACAGGTAGGGCTGGGGCGATATGACAAAAATCTGATATCACAATATACGTCATCTCATATCCTGATAACGATACGCTTATATTTATTGACTATAAATAAAGGACATGTAATATTTATTTTATTAGATATTAAAGTATACATTCAGAAATGTATTCATTCACATGTGACATTTCTCACTTTATTTATAACTTTTAGAATAAATAATAATAAAATATAAAACCTTCTTCAAAATCAATTACAGGTGCAAAATAATAATATTGCCAAATAATGCTAAAATGTAAACACTGTACTTTCAAGATTGCTCTTGAAATTTCTCATAATGCTGTTATTCATGTTTCCGTCTGCATTCTCATAATGTATTACCAAAAACTATGTATACTGTGACATCACAAAATAAATGAGAGCATCATTTGAAATGACACACTTTTCAACTTGCACAGTCCTATTAACTATTGGAGGCTTTTATATGCTGCTTTAAAGAGTCAATGGATTCTATTTAAAAATATTTTGCAGTGTTGAATAATCAAATCACAGATGTTTGTCAATCTGATTATTACAACACCAATTAACACAAAGCCAGTGATTCATAAACATTTGTTTCACAAATAATACATAAGGACAGGCCACATGACCTCTAAAAGAAATAGCTATTTTGAACAAATTTTTTGAAAGATTCAATTAATCGCCTATTAATATTAAAAGTTACTACCACCTCCTTGTGGGTTTATTGTCATATTTTATTGTCGACTACAGGCTTAAACCAGCTAAGGTACCAGCATAAATACACACAAAATATTGTTTAATTAATGGAAAAAATAACCTAAAAATACTTTGTCAATTTCACACATCACTAAATACACAAATGCAGACAGAGGACTCACCTGCTCCTCCTCAGTCAGAGGCACCAAGGCCAGCGGCTGCTGAGGCTCATCCTGCAGGATAGCAGCAAACTCCTTATCCTGCATGTCTTCAGGGATCTAAACAACACAAACAGCCACAAATGATTTTGTCACATATTTAATGGATAAAGTTATTGCACTTGAACTACTGTAATGATGAGCCCCTTCAGTTACACAGATGACAGGACGGCCAGTGTTGTTAATTTGACATTTACTGCAGGTGCTGTGAATCTCTCACCTTGTTTTCTTTGACATAAAGTGCTAACATCTCCTCGCGGCCATAACGGTAGTCGGCCAACTTGGACTTTGGCATTGCAGGGGAAGGGGGAGGGGACGTCACACTCCCCCCTCTGGATAGTGCACGGAGCCTGAGGAAAGAGCATCAGCCCATTAAAAACATCAACATTCAGGTTTCAAGATTGTGTATTTGCCAAGAACGGGAGGATATATTGATCTTCTTGTATTAAATAATACTGAAAAAAGAAAAAAAGAAAAAAACTACACAGAAAAGGGGAAACATCTGTTTCCTCCTGTCGACACTTATAGGGAAGTGAGAGAAAAAAAGCTTCACTCGCAACAGAATGTGGCAGTTCTTAAGTTTACAGCACACTAAATATCAGGATATCAATAGGAAGGAAAGTGTGTTCCTCTAGTACAGTAATTTTTTTTTTACATTATTATCGCTCAATCATACATGCGTAAAGTGCACTTAAAGGTGCCAAACGGAAGTAGAAAATCGCATTTTACAAGTAAACAGACTGATATTGGTCTGTGGGGACTATGCAATACGGCTCAGGAAGTCCACTTTCTTTAACACAAAACATCTCAGAGTGTGCATTATATTCCAATAATACAATGGCCATTGTCAATTATTCCTTACTTCATAGGTAAGCATGCAGCACATTTTTACACATTCATTTAAACATTCATTCTCTGCAGTGTGGGCAACATCTAGACATTCATTAACAGTGTTAACATAAATGTGTTTTACCCCTAAGCAAAGAATGAAAATAATATCTTTGCTTAAAGCACATTGGGCCTTTGAGTGTTGCCAAAAAATTACAAACAATATTTTATTATTATTTATTTAAATTTGGATCATGGTTGCACATTTTCATGAATGCAGAACAGCATCATTAATCTGAAGTCTGTCTTTTACTTGAAATAAATACATTACCATTCTGGACCGAAGTTAAGTGTCTCAGCAGTCATATTCTGTGTGTCCAGAGGGCTCAAAGTTTCTGTAAAGTGTCAACATACACTTAAATGTGAGGCATTATTATGAATTAAAAAACCATAAAACACATTTTTGAGTGCTTACCTTGTCCAAAGAGCAGGACTGTAAAGGACCAGGCTGAACGGGGAACAGGAATGAGGTGGTTCTGTCAGAACCTGTACGGTGGTTCTTTGTGTGCTGAGGTGGACTTTGTAAATCTAAACTCTCTATGAATATTGAAATAGCTGCCAGTTTTAGTGAGATAAAGGCTGATGAATATCTAGCCAGATATAAGAGCTCCAAAATATGGCACACCACCCTAATGTGCCTGTAACGTCAGATCTTTAAAAAAAAAAAAGAAAAGAAAAAAAGTCTCAGCAAGTTCAAAACTCCTTAGAGAAAAGAGACAAAATACACTACGATTAAGAATTTGTGGCAGCATATATAACAGCAATCACTGTTGGAAATCAACTTTCTGGGCAATTTGTAATGCCGTAACTATTGCTGGGTAACTCTTCTCTCAATTCTTGATCTTTTATTTTTATTCTGAATTCCTGTGTATTATTTTTACATATGCAAGCCTTCAGCTCCCAACTACTCACACCTGCAGAGAGGAAAACAGGGCAAAAAATAAATGCATGCACATTACATGCATACCTAAAAATAAGACATTTCAGCTGTTTTTCATAATTGTAAAACATGCAGCCTTTATGGCCTCAAGATAATGGAGAGACTGGATGAATACATTTATTATAAACACTCTGTTTTGTCCAGGAAAATACATTGACTAAATAAATTACACCACATGCAGTGCCATTTTAGTATTATTTATATTCCATTATTTTACTTCATATTTTATGAAGTTCTTCTATACATTATTTAGATTTTTTCAATTTAAGTTCAATTCTAGTTTTGATGACAACATCTGTACTTTTTCATCAAGCATTTTAAACTGATTTCAATTCATTTTATTTTAATTAAACTATTTGTATTGGTTTAATTAATACAAACATTGATCACAGAACTTTTAAAGTTTCAGCAACTCTATCCATTACATCAATGGACAATTAACTAAACAAAATAATAAATATAACATTAATTTTAAGTCAAACTGTATTTTAACTACCCAAATCCATTAAATCTCATCTGCTAAGCAAGCACATACGAATACTTATTTGTCCAAAAACAAAGTAACAATTTTATACTTTACTGACAAGCAAACACACACAAACACATTTTTTTTAACAAAACAAGTTAACATTTTTGAATAAGACCACTGATGTGTACTGCTATCACGAATGATAAATAAACAATGTTCATACTTAAAGCGACAGTTCACCCCAAAAAACAAATTACTCACCCTTGAATGTTTCCAAATTAATCAAAATCACAAAAGAAGATATTTTAAAATAAAAAAATTTGAAAACCTGTAACCACTAACTTCCATAGTAGGAAAACCAAATATTATGCAAGTCAATAGTTACAGGTTTCCAGCTTTCTTCAAAATATCTTATTTTGCTTTTAATAGGGAAAAATCTCAAAGCTTAGAAAAATGTACAGGGGAAATAAAAATATGACAATAATTCTTTTTAAAATGGAAAAGTGAAAAACCATGGTACTTTCAGCTCTCTTGTGTGTGTGTGTGTGTGTGTGTGTGTGTGTGTGTGTGTGTGTGTGTGTGTGTGTGTGTAATGATGACCGTTAAGCGTATTTACTTGCGATGACCACTGGACTAAAACAACTCGCGTTAATACAAAAAGGTGCACGTAGTCTGAAAGCTCTATAAAACGACTCCTTTAAAACTAAATGAGCAAATTTAATCAGCGAGCAAATATTAGTTAATCAACATATACTAATCGCCAAAACAACTGACAAGATAACGAAACACGTTATAGATAACATTCAGCGATAACTTTCCCCAACTACAATCACAACTCCACAAGCAGCAGCAGCTCAGCTCAACGTGAGCAACACTCGGCGCTGTTATGCAACACAAACACGCAACACGCCTGTGACTGACAGACTAATAAAGGTTACACGGTAATCTAATTATGAGCAGCAAAACAAGTCTGAGACGTTTTAACGAGACCAAGAGCATGAAAAACAGCAGGAACGTTTCAAATATGCTTGCGCCCTTGCGCTTCACTTCAGGCCTTCAGTGATGCAATACGAGTCCTTTAGCAATCTGATAAACCGTGCAATTACTTCATACGACATGAGTGTACAATTAACACTGGAATGTTCATTAATCAACCAATGCACAAAGCACATTGTCCGCCAATATGTAGAAAATGATATATCACGCACCTCCTCTGCGAGCCTGCTGGCCAGCTAGGCTAAAACTAGCCAGCCACTGTTTTCTCCAGAGTTGAATCTTCCTTAAAGAGCTCACTCCTCTTTTCGCTTCGCATGAACCGACGGTTTGAACTGCTGTGTCTCTGTTTTCAACACTCGTCTCGTGTGAGTTTCGAAGCTGAATTGTATATATCTATGTTTTTTATTCTTTGCCGTATCTGCAACGGTCGCAATGAGTTTATTCTGTCTCGCTCGGTCGTCTTGTTGTTTGTGTTTTACAAAAATGGCTGTTGGACGTTAACCACGTGAGGAATACAGCCAATGAACTGTGAAGCTCTTTTTTGCTGTTTATTTGACGGCTGATCGAAAGCTTAAAGAGCGCATTACCGCCATCCACTGCTAGCGGGCGACACAGGCACTACATCTGCTTTGAGAAAAATACTAAAACTTAATTTTTTGTTAGGTTTTTGTATAATACAAAGGGTGTCATTACTATTCATTCACTCTTTTTCTTTTCGGCTTAGTCCCTGGTGACATTACTATTATTATTTTATAAAAAAAATTATTTTATGCCAGCATTTTGAAGTATTATTTTGTATTATGGCACAGTGGGTAGCACAATCGCCTCACAGGAAGAAGGTCGCTGGTTCGAGCCTCAGCTGGGTCAGTTGGCATTTCTGTGTGGAGTTTGCATGTTCTCTCCGTGTTCGTGTGGGTTTCCTCCAGGTGCTTTGGTTTCCCCCACAAGTCCAAAGACATGCGCTATAGGTGAATTGGGTAAGCTAAATTGTTCAAAGTGTATGTGGATGTTTCCCAGTGATGGGTTACAGCTAGAAGGGCATCCGCTGTGTAAAACATATGCTGGATAAGTTGGCGGTTCATTCCACTGTGGCAACCCCAGATTCATAAAGGGACTAAGCCGAAAAGAAAATGAATGAATATTATATATTAAATTGTTATATTTTTGTATATTACAAGTTGTTTCTTTTTTTGTTTGTATTTTTTTTACAATAGCTTTTTATGCAAATGTATCAAAAGTAAATAACTTCAAAAACGTCAAACACAAAATTAACATATTTTATATTTATATGAAGAGTTCAGATTCAAAAACCTCTAATAAGTGCACTTTGAAGTTTTCTTCTAAAACATTTTTCTCAGGCTCCTGTGTGTGGTTCCATAATTTCACTTTTATGGTGATGAATAGGTTATTTTCATTTACTTTAAAGTGAAATTACTGAACTGACACTCAGAACAAAATGTTCACATTGCAAAATGTGATTATAACAAACTGCCACAGTGGTAATTTAATATAAATAGAGAAACAGATCATTCATTAATAAATGTATGAATGAAAAAATGAATGAATGACTAATTTAAAGTATTTTGATTAGAAACAACATCAACAAACATACAATTCTAGACATTGCAATAAAAATAAATAAAATAAAATTCACATTTACAATAGCTAATGCAGAACAGTTTAGCAACAATGTGGATATAACCAAATTGTCAGTATATATATATATATATATATATATATATATAGACATCATATATCTCATAGACATTAAGTTTGGTTTTCAATTAACTATAACTCTTAGCAATAATAACCGTATCTTTACATTTTTATACTACTAATAAATTGAAGAGATTCCATATATAAATGAATATCAATCATACAAAACTTATAGCCTACTAATTTTATTTTACGAATATGAAATTTGTCAAATTAAAATTCCACAGATTCTCTTTTGATTCAAAATAAACTAAAATATATTTGAGGACAAACTACAACCAGTTGTTTATCGGACAGAAGATAAATCTCCCCAAACTGGTTTTAATTTCAGATATATTTCCACTAATTTCAGACATATATTTCCACTATGCATTTATAAAGTGTGCTTCACACAGAGTGGGCTTGACAAACCACCTGTAGAAACATTCTGCACTCTTCTCTCAAAAAACAAACAAACAAACAAACAAACAAACAAACAAACAAACAAACAAACAAACAAACAAACACTCTCCCGTACTCTAGCACCTAATTCTCTGAGCACTAACAGTTTCTTTGTATAATTAGCACTTCTCGTGTGTAGGCCTTCTCCTTCTTCGTGTTGATTTGTTTCCTCAGTTGTAAGTCGCTTTAGACAAAATCGTCTCCAAAATGACTAAATGTAAATGTATATTGCGTTATAACCACATTCTTTTCCACATGCACTTCAGTCGCAGTCTCTGTAAAACAGCGCCACGCGCCGGTGAAGCTGTTCATCTGCACGAGTGCTGTATCAGGTGAGCAGAGAGCAGTTATTTGACTATCATTGCATTATGGAAAATGAGCACACAGGGACACTTTTAAAAAGTTATTCAGAGGAGTTTCTCAAGCGGAGCTGTGTTTTATTTAAGCCGAATGGACCCCCGGGCTGTTTTGTTGGTGTTTTTCTGCTTTCCGTTCGTGAATGTGCGCTCAGAAGTGCAGAAAGATTTTTCAGAAGAATGCCGTAAATTCATGTATATGGGCACCCCGCCGCGGGGTCTGGAGAGCCGCTACCTTAAAAAGATCTGTCAGCGTTATAACGGCAAGCCCCGGTATGTCACGCTGTATGATGTGGTGGATCACATCCCGGTTTATTCCGCCTACACCTTCAAACGCTCCGACGGCTCCAAGAAGGTCGATGTTCCCTGGATGTTCGAGCCTCAGGTAACCAGCAGTCTAGTTGTCAAGCTTTGTCAAACTTTTAAACACTTCAATCAACAACTTTGTAATGTAGATACATTTGAAAAGTTTACACAACTTCAGTATAGAAAATATTGTTTGTTTTTACACAACTTTCCTGGTCAAAACACGTCTGATCTGTCACATACAGTAACTAATCTCACAAAGCTGTTAGGTTGATCTTAGGCTTTTTTATACCATGTATATAAAACCAGTTAAGCTTCAGCCTTATCTGGTGTCCAGGCAGTTCTGATGACTGGTTTTAAAGATCTATAGTCACTTTTCTGGAGGTCAGACTGCTGAAGAATTAAAACAGCTGAACACCATCTTATCAAAGCTGTGAGACCAGTTTAAACCAACTACAGCCATATTGGGCTTGTTTAAAACAGTACTTGTTTGTACTGTTTCAGTATAACAATCTCCATCCACACTGTACAACCTAAAATGCATGATAGTCACCATTCACACTCACTGGGCAAGTGCATATCTTGTTAGCATTTGTAGTCTATTTGTCATCTACTGGTGGATTAATGGCCATATGAGAGGGCCTTGACAGATAAAAAAAAAAATGCAATAGTTTTTAGGCAAGTTTGCATTTTAGCCTGTCTGGACTGAAACCAAACTGCTAAACCAGTTGAATCCTAGTCCCATCCTAGTCAAGCTCTGAGACCAGTTTAAACCAGTAAAAGCCATATTAGGCTTTAGTCAACCAGTCGTATGCTGGATTCACACAAAAAAGACTAGTGAATATACGCATTGCATCACTTGCTCTAGATTACTCACAGGATGTTTTTTTAACCTCATGCAAATTTTCTGCTTGTCAATTTTTTAAAAACTTGCACAGAAAACACAACTGAGGATAATATTTTGCGATCGCAGCAAACATGTCACGTAGTTAACATCATTTGCATTGGCTTTGTATGCAATCTACTCTCTCGAATATTTACATTCGTGCTTGAAGTGAATATACTTACCTAATATGTAAATTCTTAATAAAAATCTTATTCAAAATAAATTGTTTAAATATGTTTTTAAACATACTTTTTACTGTTAATTTTTTTTCCAACTACTGCAGCTCTCCACAACATCAGACTCTGGTGAAATGCAGGCTTTCCCTCCAAATGTCCACGGCAGTTTTTCGGACACCCAGGCTGTTTTGGAAGACTACTCAAATATTGTTGAATTTGAGCGAGGTCATCTGAACCCCGACGAGCACCAGGCTCACCCCGATGACAAGGCGGCCACATACACCCTCACCAATGTAGTCCCACAGGTTCGCGAGTTCAACATCGGCCACTGGAAACGACACGAGCACATCATCCGCCGGCGACTCAACAACTACTGCCGTGGTACAGCGTACATAGTCACAGGGGTCACCACGTCTGGTAGGATGATCCGTAGGTACAACATCAACCGAGTGGCTGTTCCTACTTACCTGTGGTCGGCATACTGCTGCGTCGACTATGATCATAATGCCCCGTTTGATGAACGATCAAAATTCCCAGCCTACGCATCCCATGGCCTCAATGAAAAAGAAGCACCGGAAGTCATAGAGATGTCTGTGCAGCAGCTGGAAGATTTCTTGAAGAAGAACACCTTTGTGGACAAGAAGTTTCAGCTTTTTTATGAGAACTGTGACCCTAAGGAATAGTGACAGGCCACTCTAAACCTCAAAGTGTACTTTGGATTTTGATGTACATGTTAGACACACGCACACTAGAATGATTAATGCTTGTTCAATGTCTGCACTTTTCCGTTCCAAACGTTATGAGCAACAGAAATGTCTTTGTACTTTGCTGATATCTTGTAATTGTAAACATATGCATATGTTTGTCATCTTCAGTAGTATGCTGCTGTTCTTTTTTATTTCCTCAGTTTATTTGCAACTGCTTAACAACAGCCTGCTTCGGTTTTGACACCTTGTGGATCAATTTAAGTATCGTAAAAACAATTCAAAGTGCTTATGTGAGCTGCATGGTCATGAAAATAATCATCTAGTCTGCGCATACTGTTGTGTACATGTGAAAACTTTAGTATACTTTGGGCTTTAGGTATCTTTAGCTAATTTGTCTATCCGGTTTATTTTAAATTGAAGTGTTCTGTACACTGAATACTCTGCCATTCACTTTTAAATTAAAAATTAGAACCAAAAAGGAATTAGAATCATTCATTCATTCATTTTCATTTCGGCTTAGTCCCTTTATTAATCTGGGGTCGCCACAGCGGAATGAACCGCCAACTTATCCAGCATATGTTTTACGCAGCGGATGCCCTTCCAGCTGCAACCCATCTCTGGGAAACATCCATACACACCCATTCACACTCATACACTACAGACAATTTAGTTTACCCAATTCACCTATACCGCATGTCTTTGGACTTGTGGGGGAAACCGGAGCACCCGGAGGAAACCCACGCCAACACAGGGAGAACATGCAAACTCCACACAGAAACACCAACTGACCCAGCCGAGGCTCGAACCAGCGACCTTCTTGCTGTGAGGCGAACGTGCTACCCACTGTGCCACTGTGAGGCCCTTATTTGACAGATTTTTGAGTATATTATTTTCACCAAGGATTTGATTTGATTATATTTTAATTTAATAACCATTAAACACATTTTTAGGATTCTTTGATAAAAAGACCAGCATTTATTTAGAAAACCAAGTCAAACCTACTGTTATTTAATCTTGAAATAAAATTCAAAAGAACTTCTAGTAGTTAAGTTGAAAAAACTATTCGAATTCAAAGTTAAACAAATGACAATTAACCTGTAAAATAAAATATATAAATAAATATAAATCTTTAGAAAATTTCTTTTACTGCACTCTTGATGAATAGAATAAAAAATAAATACTTTTTTGAAATACTTAACCTTTCCCAGTGATGGGTTGCAGCTGAAAGGGCATCCGCTGTGTAAAACATATGCTGGATAAGTTGGCGGTTCATTCTGCTGTGGTGACCCCAGATTAATAAAGGGACTAAGCCGAAAAGAAAATGAATGAATATTACTTAACCCAAACTTTTGAATAGCAGTGTATGTGCTTTAAAAAACCCAGAAACAAGTACGTCAACCCAAAGAACCATTACTGTTGTTTCACAAAGGGAAAAAGTCAAATAAAACAATAAAAGTAATTGGATATTAATAATATTTATCTTCCATTTTTTTTCTGTTTCATCTAAAGAGTAAAACCCCCCCCCCCCCCCCCCCCCAAATTGTACACAGAAAATAGTGATGAAATGAGAGTGATTTAATGGCTATAATCATCAGTGGCCTCGGGGGCTTTATTAGGTCCATTAACTTCTTTATGAAACTGCAACAACTGATCTTTTCTTACTTGGTAAGCATGTTTACAGCAATTTATCTGAATACTGTAACTCTTCTCAAATAAAAAAATTGGCCACTTCATCTTCTCTGTGTGCCTGCAGTCTGTCAATAACCAATATAAAAACATGACTCTACAAGGTAATAGACTCCAGGTGTTCTGGATAAATACTTTCGAAGTCAAACAACAAATAAAGCTCTTATCAAACTCATATTGCTTGATCAATTTAATATGCGCTGTCTGCAGATTCTTTTCAAAGTGAAAGTTGCTTTTGTGTGCGCATATAAAATGAACAATGGTATGAATGAGACGTAGCTTGTGTAATATCAGATAAATAACTAAAAGGGGCATTAAATGAAGGCTCGATACTTTATAATCCCTTGTTCACACAGGACACTATACAGCAGGCTTATCTCGATTCTTTTTTCCTCCATCACCTTTTCACTCCATTGAGAACTATTTGTTCTGTCATGATGGGGAACTTAGCGTGGCTTGATTTGCATATTATAAGACGGTAATACAAGTCACCATAAAGCTGATTAGCTCTCCCAAAAAAGAAATGAAGAGCATACGTGGAGAAAAAGAGAGAGAGAGAGAGGGAACGTGTGATAAGGTTTCATAATTATTATTTGGCTTTTATACTTGCTATTTGAACTATTTCTATTAATTACCGATTAACAAGAAAGCTGCTGGGTCAAGATGGGGTCAGTTATTTTATTATCATTACTACTTAAAATATCACATTCCCATTTTGTTATATATTAAAATGTAGTTTATTCCTGTGATAGACCAGCTATTTTTTCATCGACTTTAACTTCAACTTGTTCTGGCATGCTGATTTAGATTTTATGAAACGTTTTTAATTATTATTAATATTGAAAACAGATACAATTAACTGCAATATATATATTTTTGTTTCTATTTAAAGGCATGTCTGAATATGAAAGAATATGTGGCACACTGGTGTCAGGATAATGGCACAGTCAAAAAGAAACCACAATCCTAAATTCAAAGAAAACAAACAGAAGCAGCAGAAATATAAAAGTACATTATGAGAGACTCAGAGTAATTTTAAAGAGGCACACATCAAACAAATGACAGGGTTTAAGACTCCAAGCCCAACTAGACTCCATGTTTAAGTCTTTAAACAAGGGATGAAATCTACCCCTAAACTAATAGTTAAATTTTTTTTGCCCAATCAAGCTATTTGTATCTAATAAGTTTAGATTTGTATATAAGTTAATGAATCAGAATGAATTTAATTGAAATAAGTCATTGAAATGTACCTTTCACTCTTAAAAAAAGGTTCTTTATTGGCATTGAAGGATCCACGAAAAACATTTAACATCCATATAGAACCTTTTCATTGTACAAAAGGATTATTATCTAATAATATATTTTTTATATTTTATGTGGTTATTTTAAAATCTCATAAGTTTATTTTATAAACATTTAAAGGTTTTTGTTTCCCAGTTATGGGTTGCAGCTGGAAGGGCATCCGCTGCGTAAAACATATGCTGGATAAGTTGGTGGTTCATTCCGCTGTGGCGACCCCTGATTAATAAAGGGACTAAGCCAAAAAGAAAATGAATGAATGAATGAATAAAGGTTCTTTGTGGAACCCAGAATAGTTATTTTATAGCGTCACTGCAGAAGCCCTGTTTCGAAACTTTTAAAATGGAACCCTGGATCTTACGATTGATATAATATAATATAAATAATGTCTCTTCATGAAATAGAAAACCGCATTTTAGATGCACAGTGCATTTTGTTTCTATGATGTCAAATGGTTGCACTCAGGGAGTTTTGGCAATACCTGTACTACTATTTTTACCACAACACAACCGTTCGAGAGTGTCAATTTAATGCATCCTTTCTGAATAAAAAATTTCCCTTTCTTTCCAACAAAAATATCGTACTGACCGTCAAAATGTCCACAAGACCAGCAGTGCAGGGGACAAATTTATAAAATGTTACACTTTCATATAAAATAGCACCACTCAACATTCAAATCATTTACTCGAGCATCAAGAATTGCTTAGAGTTCAGAGCTTTCAGACTTTTCCCATTAAGTTAAAATGGTGTACATGTGCTCTGAACCTGATGTGAACCTCCATGTAACAGAAAAAATACATTTAAAAAAAGTGTTTTAACGTTTAAAATCGAGCAAACTGCACATAAAAGCAAAGATCAAGCCAAAAACAATTTGTATTTTTTCTGTTGAGCTACACAAAACCCTAGATCCAGCATGTAGCACTACACCCTGAAGTCAAGCATAGAGCAGTTTTAGGCAAAGCATGACCAGTTCTGTTTTGCTTATCTAATCAATGTTATTCAAAGGAACCGGCTTCGACTTTCACCCAGTCACTCATTCTATCAAAGAAACTCTCGAGCCAGACTTTCGAGAAGCTCCATTGCCTAAAATGCAGCTCTCCAACCTCCTTCTGGTCCTTGCCGTCACAATGTGGTTCTCCGATCACTGGGGAACTGCAATCGTGGTTGAAGACTTCAACCATATAGAGAGATGCAAGGACTCGCTGTATATGGGTACCCCACCACGTGGCTTCAAAGACCCCAACCTCAAGAAGATCTGCCAACGCTACGCTGACAAACCCAGATTTGTGACCCTGTATGATCCCAAAATCCGCATCCCAGTTTACTCCGCATACAGCTTCAAGAAAACAGAGGGTGATCGGCGTGTGGACTATCCCTGGATGTATGAACCTCAGGTATGACGATCATCACTCTCAGTAAAAACGGTAAAACAAAAAAACCTGTCATCAGGTTGGTTCAATTAGTTATAACTTACTAATTAAACTGCATTACTGAATACAAATTACATAAAAATGTCATGTATTATACAGCTTAGATATAATTTTTCATTTACTTTTTAACCAACCTTTGTACTTCAGTAGGCTTTGTGCAATATTATTTGTCTATGATAATACTGTAATTATTGTTTTACAATGTGCAACATAACATTACTAAGCATGTCATTCACAAAAAAGCTCTTTTTTGAAAAATGTCTCTGTAATTTAAGTTATCAATATCCCTGTATGGTTAAACAACAGACATATTTTCCTGCATATGTAAAACATATTTTATACAGCTTTAGTTCCATCCACACAAGTTTTTTTTATGCTCCTTGTTGGAACTATAGACTTAGAACACTGAATTGTTTAACTATGGTAACCATTGGTAATAATAATTTTAAAAAATCCTATTACTACAATTGAAAAACAATGTTTTTAAGAAATGCAGCCCTGAATGGGTCTGTTTTTGTGAGCCAATGATTCATTCATAGAGACAGGTGCTGGCTTTGCTTTTCAATGAATCTGTATTTTGAACGAATCGTTTGAATGAATGATTCAATCAATCAATCAATACTACAGGGACTTGTCGCCATCTAGTGGTGGTTATTAGTTTCATTGTTATTTATTTATTGATGGCAGGACTAAATCAGCAAAGGTCTGGCACACAAACACTTTTTTACACACACAAAATATTTAATTATCATTATTAAAATGAATAACAAGATAGCGTCTTTTTATATACACTGTGTGCTTTTATTGTATTAGGATGCTTTAAGCACATCACATGAACATACAGGAAAATGCAAATTCCATGCACTTGTCAGAGAGAGTGTTAAAAATAAGTTCACCCAAAACTGAACATTTTATAATCATTTACTTTGAAGGAAACTGACTTCCATAGTAAAGAAACAAACAAAACAAATACTATGGATGTTAGTTGTTACTGGTTTTCAGCTTTCTTCAAAATATCTTCTTTAGTATTCAACAGAATAAAGAGACCCTGGAACCACTGAGTAAGACGTATATTGATGCTGTGGCTGAGTGTGGAATCATGGGATTTCTCGTCTTAATTGCAACCCTACAGGACTGCAGAATTCATGTTCATGGATGAGCTAAAGTATTCAAAACTTATTATCATGGTAGTATGAGACAGAGTAAGGCCGAAAGCCATCAAAGCGAAACAAAAGCGCTGAAGAACTGATAAGAGACAAGCTTGTTGCTCCACGAAAGCAGCAGAGCTTTTATTATGCCACAGTCCACTTCTGGCTCTTCCGGTCATGATCATGTGGAAGATGCAGCGCTGTTTTATCATACTGAATCCATTATATGTTTCTGTTCAAATGCTTCTCTGTGCAGTCTAACAAAACACACTATAATAAAGCACCTTTGGTGTTTTATAAAAACCAAACTGGAAATCGAGAGTGTATAACATCATCGCATGGCAACACAGGACACTGTCCATGTCACTTGTTAAAATTATTAAAATAAAATTATTTCTCTGTAATTACATAAATCAGCAAAATATATAATGCTGTTCTAATTTTTGCATAGGCCTAGTTAATGAAAAAATCTTACAACTGTGCCTTTTGAGTATAGGCATTTTAAGTAAACTGAACTACAAAAGTAATCTGAGATCTATTTAACAGAATACAAAAGTGTATTGTGCATAGGCTACCATTTCATTTTATTGTGGTAATCTTCTTTCCAGCTTGCAGAGATTGATGGGAACGGAAACATGATGCCGTTCCCTACCGGATACTTACACATGAAGTTTGAGGACAGCCAGGCGGTTTTGGATGACTACTCAGACGTGGTTCTGTACGAGAGAGGTCACCTGAATCCGGACCAGCACCAGTCTGACCCTCAGGACCGAGCGGCTACATACACGCTCACCAACGTCGTGCCCGAAATCCGCGAGTTCAACATCGGGCCCTGGCGCCAGTATGAGGAGCGCATCCGCGTGCGCCTCAACAACTTCTGCAGGGGCACAGCTTACATCGTGACTGGCGTTATCCATGCTGGAAACATGATCCGACGCAACAACCTGAACCGCGTGGGCATCCCCGAAGATGTGTGGTCAGCTTACTGCTGCACCGACTACGACCGGAATTCCCCGCACGTTGAGCGCATCCACTTTCCGACCTACGCGGCCATCGCCAAGAACGCAAAAGAGGGAAACACGGTTCAAGAGCTCACGGTGCTGGAGCTCGAGCTCATCCTGACGCAGAGAATGAATGTAGACATGAACTTCCAGCTCTTCTATGATAACTGCAACTCACCTTCACCTCTTCCTCCTTACCTTCTTCACAGTGTATGATCTGACCTGCCTGCAGTTCTATAGCTTTGGTTGCGGGTTCGTTTTTCATACTTTCTTCTTTCCTGTAGCTTTTCTGGGCATTTCTTTCTAAACATAGAAGTTTTGGTCAGAAGCGTTGCAATAAGTTGGTGAAAAGTAACATTTTTGGTAACACATTTGTTTAAGTAGGCTAACAATTACCACTATTAACTACTGACTTATTATCTGCTTATTATTAAGATTTTGGCTGTTTATTAGTACTTATAAGGTATGCTCTTATTTTATGTTCCTATCCTTCAAATGTCCTAAGCTCAACAACTTTACTGACTTTTAAAAAGCTGCTTCATTAGTTTATTGAACCTTAAAATAAAATGTGACTGCATTTTAAATAAATGCTTTAAATAATAAATTATATATTTATTACAGAATCCCGAAAAGTAACACAAGTAAACAAGTCATTTATATGTGGAAGATATATTAAAATGTTTTATTTTGACCAAATTAATGCCCCAGTGATGAGCATAAGTGACCAAATAATTGTAACAAAAAAATAACCAGCCACAAACCTTTGAATGGTAGTGTTTGCTGGCCTATAAAATAATTATAATTCATCTGTGAGCTTTTAAGAATCCTTTGTAATTGACTTTAAAGAGCAAAACAATAATTAAATGACTACGTAACATTTTATTTCAACTTTCACCTTCAGATATTTTATTGCTTTTATCTTATATACTATTACATTGATCCTCCTATAAATGCAAAGTGTGATCATGACAAACTTACTTTGCATACACATGTTACTGACACCACCTGATGTTCTGGGTTGTATTTCTTGGCTTTTGTGGTATAGAGATGCTGTGTGAAAAATAAAGATAAAAAAAATGTCACACACTTATAGAAATCAATAAAAACCTAAGAACAATTCTAGTCGTGTTTCATCATTATCCCTAAACATGCAGTTTTCCCATGATTAAAGAATCATTTTCAGTAACAGCCAGTGTATCACATCAATAAAACATTGTGATAAATAGGGTTATGAATGGAAAAAGTGTCTCATCAATTCTTTAAACCATTGATATTAAAAAACAGAGTGAAAGTGCTCATGTCTCTCTTTCATTGATGTTGATTGAATATTCTGATTATTCTTCTCCCAACTGCAGGTTTATTCTATTTTTTTTTACAATTACAAGTTATATCTTGCGATTTCAAGATTATATCTTACAGTTAATACAGTCAGACATGTTTAAGAGCACGTGAATAACAAAATGAAAGAGGCAATTGCTAGTTTTTAACTGTTAAACTGAAATATAAATTCAGAAATGTGTCGAAAAAGTCTCACAGTTCCAAGTTATTTGTGAGATATAAATTTGCAATCGCGAGTTTATAAAAAAATCTGAATGATGGAAAATTGCCAGAACTAATTTCCATTCAACATTATAATTTATAATTGTAAAGAATTGCTGATACTTTTTTCCAAGGTGGAAACAAACGTCAATGGAATTTGGCAATGTAAAATTAAATGAAGGGGGAAATAACAGAATTGCTATGTAGGATTTTTAGCTTCAAATCTGAATTTTAACAATTCTGTTTTACCCCTAATAATTGTGAGCAATGTACTGAATGAGCATGGGGCAAAAAGTTGCAAGTATCTCTTCTTTTTTATATTCTGGGGCAAAAATGGGCTTCTACAGAAACAAAACAGCATTGTAAGGAAATACAGTTTAGCACACAATAATTCACAGGTCACACAGGAGTCTTCAAAAGCTAACCACTGAAAACTAACACCATACACGTGAGTTTAGCGGCTTGTGGGATATTCCTTTTATACTACTTAAGCCCATAATCTAATCTCAGAGAGATACAAATGAGGAAGAATATGCAAATGCCATGAAGTGAATAAGGCTGAATAAGCCTCGACTCTCTCTCTTAAAGATATTCTGCTACTTTATTGTATTCCCTTCTGTAAATTGTGTCTGGTTAATATCATTACTGGCAGCTGTTATTTTGTACCCATTCATAGTGCTAGTAATGAGGAATGAATTAAAGAGAATAATAAATATGATTCTTTCATATTTCTCGTATTTGTGCAAGTACTATGGAGTCTTTTTCTGTTCTGGAAGACTTGTAAAATGTAAATGTAAAATGAACAAAGTCCCAGCAGCAAACCACAATGACACACTGATTCTTTAAAAAGAGTCTAAAATAAACGCAGCAAATACATAAAAAAAATAAAGTTCCAAAAGGTTTTAATTTTTTTGCATTGACAAATTAAAAGAATCTTTCACAAAGAAACCCTCTTTATATATATATATATATATATTCCTTTAGTGTGAAGAACATTAAATAATCTAAATTAAAGAATAATATTTTACTTTTGCGTAATAACAGGTTCCATAGGGACTTCATGGAACAATCAACGGCAATAATGAACCTTCAATTCTAAAAGTGCATCTGTGTTCAGAAAGCACTAAAGCTGAGAAAGCCCCCGGGGCCCGGGTCTATTATCCATGCTTGAGAAAGGTAACCTATTTTTATTAATTCTTTAAACCTGTAGTTCAGTATTTGACCACTAGATAGTGGTGCTGTCAAAAAAAACTACGACATTCTTCCAGTTGGAAAATAAAAATCCGGATAAAATAATAAAATATACGTCAGGAAAAAATCGAATTATTAATAATCTATCTATCTATCTATCTATCTATCTATCTATCTATCTATCTATC
>CAIGQW010005633.1:6765920-6787476 GCA_903798125.1 Danio choprae | reverse complement strand
ATCTATCTATCTATCTATCTATCTATCTATCTATCTATCTATCTATCATCAAGTTCTTCAAAGTGTTTCTAGGAAAGTTTTAAAAGTTCGCCGTCAAACGTGAAAGCATGTCGTCACACTGAACTCTGCAAGTAGGCTATCAAAGTGACCGACACAACAAAGCAGACAGAACAGCGCCTGAATAGGCTACTAAGTTACCAAGTACACAGGAGGAACAGGGCCATGCCAAAGTCAGATTGAGTGCACTTAACTATGTGTAGCCTACAGCAGAAACCTGTTCAGTCTGGAGTAACAGTAGTGTGCAAACAGGAACATAAAAGTCGGATTTAAAAACATTATCGTAGCATCGTAAAAACGCACATCGCGGATGCAAACGTTTCCAGGTACGCCATTTATCTTGGAGTTGTGATGGCTACTCACGTTTGTATTATTAGCACCCAGGTATTAATCTCGTTTAGTCACAGTTTGTTATTTTATAGTTTACAACTTATAAATGAATTTATTTTAATTAATAAACAATTTAAATGCTTTCCAACCCACCAATGGGATATGCCGACAGCTCTAATGGGCTACAGTCTAATAGCCTATCATATATTTTTTTATGACGGACGATTTCTGAAATTATGATTAGCCTAGGTCTGTTGTTTTATGCCGTTCACTTATGATATGCCCCCCTTGCGAAAATTAATCATGGTTTAATTATAGTTAAGTAACCGAGTTTTTAGCCGGTTCATTCCGTTGTGGCGACCCCAGATTAATAAAGGGACTAAGCCGAAAAGAAAATGAATGAATGAATAACCGAGTTTTTAGTGTACTGACTACCAATGCCACAGATTTATTACAAATACAATGTTATAATTACAATACCACCTTAGCCTACTTTAGATTTTTTTTGGTTGTAAAACCATGACTAATTTACATAGTAATGGTTAATCGCAACATTTGAGACAGAGAGTAGCTTTAACATCTGATTTATACATTACTGGAATGACTTTAGTGAATGTTAGAGTTGTAAAGCCCGTGACCTGACATGGCATACGATTTTTGCAAAAAACAAAAACAAAAAAAAAACTTGAGCGAGTCTCTGAAATTGAATCGGTTCATTTTGAAGCACGTGCTTTCGGTGTCTACAACATGTGTGAACGGGTTTTAACGAGGTGTTGAATTCAGTAACTTACCCATATATATCACACAATTTTGCCACCACCAACAGAAATCATATATACAGCCAGCAGCCGCAGGACATTGTTCCGTATTTTCCGCAGATTGTAAAGATTCGAGTCACTGGCCTGAATCAAATCTTCTCAACACTAAACGCGGTACCGCCTTTCCATGTGGTTTAAATGTTTCAAATTGTTTTAAAAGAGGAGCTTCTAAACCATCCTATTTCCAGCTGCGACAACAGTATAAACACTGAAAAGTCATGACACTGAATGACGAATCAGAGAACTACACGAATAAGCTTTTATCCAGGAGTTAAAGACACGGAGAGTAGTGGGTGAAGGTTATGGTCAGAGGCTAATACAACACACCAATGGATCCTAAGAAATTTTGTATTTAATGACGACTATTCAAATATGCATATATATTTTTTTGTTTGGGACATTTACACATGAATAGGTCACCTAAGTCCGATTGTTTTCCGTGGGTAGCGTGGCCGAGCGGTCTAAGGCGCTGGATTTAGGCTCCAGTCTCTCTGGAGGCGTGGGTTCGAATCCCACCGCTGCCAAACGCTTTGCTGTATTATAGAACCTTCTTTAGTATTATCACTTGAATGTCAGTTACAGTTAAAGGCATATTTCACTTAACATTCTGACACCATTTACTCACGCTTAACTTTCTTCTGTTGAACACAGAATAAGTTGTTTTGAAAAATGTTGAAAACCGACTTATATTTGTTAGTTTTTTACTTTGCAAGTAAATTGTTTGCGATTTCCAACATTCTTCAGCATATCCTTACTGTCAACAGAAAACCATTTGAGGAAAAGTACATAGTGAGTACATTTCAATTTTGGGTGAACAATCCCTTTAACTACAAAAGCAATTAGTGTTACAAATCTGTGTTATGTCAACTGGTATATTTCTGGTGGCAGTGTGTGTGAATAGCTTATGCTTGGTTTTTGAGCTTCTCACAGGCAGAGTTCATTTTTCTTTTCATCAGCTATTCTGAAAGCAAACCAGTGATATCTATAGTGCAGTTGTGTGAACTTTATTTTTATAATAACTATTGAAACTTTACAGTTATCGTTAACATTATTGCTGTTGTCCCTTGTGTGAACAGGCATCAAGCAAGGTCAGAAAGTCACATTTGAGGATATATTTAGGGATACATTCATTCATTCATTTTCATTTCGGCTTAGTCCCTTTAATAATCTGGGGTCGCCACAGCGGAATGAACCGCCAACTTATCCAGCATATGTTTTACGCAGCGGATGCCCTTCCAGCTGCAACCCATCACTGGGAAACATCCACACACATACACTACGGACAATTTAGCTTACCCAATTCACCTATAGCGCATGTCTTTGGACTTGTGGGGGAAACCCACGCCAACACGGGGAGAACATGCAAACTCCACACAGAAACGCCAACTGACCCAGCCGAGGCTCGAACCAGTGACCTTCTAAAAACCCCATGCAAATGTTGCTTTACGTGAAGCATTTGTAAAATCAGTGTGTTTTTTTCTGTTCAGGTCTGGTGTTGTTCTTGATGGTGTTCGTGTGTTTGGCTGTAAAGCGGGTCTCTCTGCTGCGTCCCATCTGTGACCTCAGGGTTCAGGACCACTTCGTTCGAGAAGCTGGAGATTCAGAAGTCATCATGGTGAGGCCCGAACACACTTCACACCAAATGTCATGTTATTTTCAGAAACATCATCTGGCTCTTTTTCTCTCAGCGAGGCTGCAGAGGAGGCTGTGGAGTGATGAAATCCTACTTTGTTCCTCTGACAAGAGTTGACTGCTCTTTGGGAACATATAGATATGAGTCACAATGTACTATGTTTAAAATAACTGAATATAGTAGAATAAAAGCATTACATTATATTATAATATACCATATTATATTACATTATATATTCATTTTATTAAATGTATTTGATATTTCGTTCATTTTGCACTTTTTCTGTAATTGTGGTGAAGCAGCATGATGGCAATATTATGCAAAACAGTAATAAGCACCAACATAACAAACAACAATATTTATACAAATTATTTTCAATTGATGATTAGTTTAATTCACAAAGGTGTTTAATTCACAAAAGGCTTTTATAAAGCCAGATATATATTTTTAATTAGTTTAAATATAAAATATTCCCAGTTCTTTTGATGGTGATAAAACCATGCAAAATCACCTTTATGCAAAAAAGAATTCAACATAATACAATAACAAGCTTCATTCATAAAATTGTATTTAAAAACCTAGTATTAATTAAGATAAACTGCTCATATGAAGCCATTTTAAAACATTTTGACAGTTTTCTATATTATATTTTATTGTTATATATATCCTTTATTATTTTATTATATTTTTTTCTCTCCGATTTGTATGTGCAACGCAGTACTAATTTAACCGATTAAATGTTGCAATTACTGGAGACTAAACTTTTAGGCAACTGAAATTTCTTTTACTTATTTCTGTCCTGAAAGGTGCCCAATGATCTCAAGTGCTGTTCAGTGCTAAACGTGATTCTTAACTGAGAGATAGTATGATGGAAATGTTCAAATAATACAATACAAATAAGAACAGAAAATACATATAATACAGAAATGCTAAATATGTCACTAAAAGACTTTACGAATTGTAGTTGTGTTTGAGCAAAATAAATTTTTTAATTAAATGTTTGCATTAAATAACAAAAAAAGATGTTTACATTCACTTTCTAGACAGCACTGATTTCATTCAAAAGAAATAAAAACATTTGGTAATACTTTACTTAAAGGGGTGTTCATAAGACTGTTATGACACATTTATAATCATGACTTGACACGTCGTCGTAACTTGTCATAAAACTGTCATAAACATGATTGTCATTAGGACATCATAATTGTGTGATGAATATTTTTTCTGATCAGTTTTTCAGTGGAACAATTTTTATTCAAATTCTCAATAATCTGTCGAATAATTTGATAACAGAGTGATTAATGACATTTTAATGACAAATGTTTCACCACTGTACTTGAGATCAATACAAATATTAATGATGATGCTATAAAATTCATGACAATTATAATGGCTTTGTGACAATCATGTTTATGGCAGATTTATGACAGGCTATTTTGTCTGGGTAATGCCAAAGACAGGTTGTGATATATTCATGTAAAGTTACATCTCAAACAATGTCACCTTTGCATTTAAAACGACATAACTGAGCAAATGACAATTAATGACAACTGTCATAAGCACGCATAAAATCTAATTCATATTCATGTCATGTCATGATTATAAAGTTTTCATGACAGCCTTTTAAACACCCTCTTGAAGTAAAGTTTTACCAAACATTTTTTATTCTGACCAATTGAAAAAAAATCAAGTGCATCCGGAGAAAGCAAGAATTTTCAAGTGGTCTATTAATTTTGTTCATAGCTGTAAATAAAAACAATGTCCACGTGTACAGTACAGATCCAGCCAAAGTGAATATAATCTGAAATGTCTATTTTATAATTGATTCTTCTAAATGAATTCTTAAAGAAAAGAATTTATGCTTTGTTTCAAATTCTGATCATTTTAATTGGAAATTCATGTCATCAATGCTCAAATTGCAACATAGGCTCATTCTTAAAACATACCTCTGAATGCATTTCTGGAGACGGCGAATTATGTGGCCAGAGGTACGTATGGCTGCATTTCATTCTTTAAACGAACGCTATGATACGGTATGACGCTGTTCCTTTTCGCGTTTACCAGATGACTGCTTACCTCCGTATGGACGACTTTCCCACTGTAACCAGTTTGTCAGGTTAGCTCACCATGTACGTCGGCAGATTTGAGACGCAGAAAGCAGTTGACCATGACGATGAGGTTCGAGTCCGGTGAAGAATGGTTCCAGAAAGCAGGTAAGAAAAAAACAGAATCCAAAAAATAAAATAAACAAGTAAATAACAGCCTCCTGGGACATATTTCGCGGTCTCCAGAAATGTATCCAGAGGTATGTTTTCAGAATGAGCCTGTATAGACCCCTCTGTTCAATCAGCTGCAAAGTGCGAGTGAATATAAAGAGATCAAAAATGCAATTTCTGTCATTATTCACTCATCCTCCATTTTTTTAACAAACCAGTTTGAGTTACTTTCTTCTGTTGAACACAAAGTAAGGTATACTGTAGATTAAAAAAACAACAACAAAAAACAGCCATTAACCACATAGTAGTACGGAGCAGAACTTCATAAAAGTTTAGAATCGTTTTAGGGTCAGTAAATGGTGAGGAAATTGTCATTTTGAAGTGAACTATCCTTTAAAGCTTTACTACTAGTAATAGCACCAAATAAACATAAATACATGCTTATATTAACAAAGAACTTCCAAACTTTCCACAAAAATACTGAGTAATTTTTCTTAAGCGCAAAGTCACAGATAACTCACTCAGAATACATCACAATTTTTTACCAATTCAGATGAAGCTATAATCATAAATAGTCAGTTGAATAGATTATAGTGATTATAGGGATGCCCAAATACGTGCGTGTCTGATTTCATAACTCAGCTACTCGGTGTAAGAAGATATTATTTTCCTTCATAGTAAACCAAAGCCCCAAAATGTGATTCATTGCTGCCTGTGAAACTATGAGAGTGAATGGAAAGCTGAATCAATATATATCAATCACCATTGGCGAACCACTCCATCTGTGCTAAAACATAATGAATCATGCTTAAACAACAACACTATGCAGTACGCACTATACAGCTGGCAAATCTTGAAATGGAAGAGCTAACTAGCTTAGCGGCCACCGCTTCAAAGCCTCGTTGCTGTTTTTATGAGGCCAAATCCAATCAGATTCTAGAGCTGCAATTTATCCATTTTGTGAATTTCGGGGATGATCAATTTTCCCTAATGAGTGCGCTGTGTTTGCGCAGCAGGCCGAGTCCACAGTTCTTCCAGATGATTCAGCTCCTGCCAGCTCACAGATGCAGGAGGTCTCGTCTCTCCCAGAACTTCTGCAGGTGCAGAGCAGCTTTCTGAGAGGAAAAGTCCGACTCCTGCTTTCAGCTGCTCCAGCCTGCCAAAGGCAAAACAGCTGATACCAGATAACAGCCACAAGCTGGACCACAACGCTTGATGCTGGAGACACGTCACTCCAGCTCAAGTCTTAGTTTAACCCAAAAATGGGAATTCTAGAGTCATTTACTCACCCTTGTGTTGCTCTTCAGGACACAAATGAATCAAATCTGAGATAATTCTGTCCTGTCATCGAACCTGTATGCTCATCCAGAACCCTGACACTTCAAAATTTTCACA
Source organism: Danio choprae (assembly GCA_903798125.1). NCBI lineage: Eukaryota > Metazoa > Chordata > Actinopteri > Cypriniformes > Danionidae > Danio > Danio choprae. The sequence continues at coordinate 6,781,027 of CAIGQW010005633.1, read as the reverse complement.
AAGTCTTAAAAAATCTCTTCTGAAGAGATTAATCTTAATCTGACGACCAGATTTCATTTAGGCTTTTATGAACGGTAAAACGGAGCTAAATCGTAACTTTTTGATTTAGTGGCTAATTTGTCTGAATTTGTACAATCTTATTAGTACAGTTTATTTGATTTGCTCATCCCCCATTGATGGTTGGGTTTAGGGGCGGGGTCTAGTGCCACGCCTCCTTTTTAGAATCGGACATTTTTGTACTATTGAACTCGTACGAATTAGCCACTAAAATGACAAAACCTAAAATAGTTACATTTCCTTGTGAAATCAGGCTGGGAGGCCCGCACATGACATGCGAGAAAAATATGATAAATTATGGACATGATTTCTTAATTCATTCTCTCAATATACTAGTTTTCCCAGTGCTGGGTTGTGGCTGGAAGGGACCGGCTGCATTAAAAAAATATGCCAGAGTAGTTGTTCATTCCGCCGTGGTAACCTCTGATAAATCAGGGACTGTTGATGTCAGTTTGAGGGGTTCTGCCACAATATTCTTAACCACGCCCCTCTTACCTCCTGCAAAATTAAAGCCCCGCCTCCTACTCAATATTCCATTTTAGTTTTAAGTACATCAACATACTGAAAAAGATTCAGCCACTTCCATTTCATGTGGACTTTAAGTACATTTTTTAGTTCATCCAATCAACGAGATTGCTTAATCCATCCCTCGATTTACCAAAGTGTGCTCACGATATCCCTCATTTTAGGTCAATTGTGTGCACAAGTTCCTAACACGTTCCCTCAATTTACTAGAGCATGCTCACTATTTGTTTCCTCATTTTAAGTAAATCAATTGCTTAATTCATTCCCTTGATTTACGAATTGTGCACTCGATCTACTAATTCATGCCCTCGTTCTAGGTAAATTGTGTGCATGAAATAATCATTAACTCCTAACAGGCTACGTGTCGTATACATGGTCCATTGTCATTTCCGTAAATTGTGAGTGCGATTTAGTAAATCAATTAAGAAATTAAGAAACCGTGTCCACAATAAACTTTAAAATGAGGGAACACATTTTTTATGAATGTTTTGAAGCATCAGAATTTTGGCCAGAGACTTTGAGTGGAGCAACAGACATCTCTGAAATTTGATTAAAATGATGTTAATTTGTGTTGCTAAAGGTCAACACATTTCTTTTGGCTTTGTAAGGACATCCGGGTGAGTAATTTAAGAATTTTCATATTGGCATGAAGTAACCTTTTAAAGGGGCCATGAACTGAGAAATCTAAACTTTTGAAACATAAGAGGTCATTGCAATATTAAAAGTTTCAGAACTCAAAATGTTCTTGTTAGTCTAAAAACGGCTTACATTGATGACAAACAGCCAAAACGACAGGTTGTTGAATTTTCAGATGATGCTGGGCCAGCTATACTGGAGCTGATAGTAACGTCGCACCACACAGTGTTTTAATTACATGTCCAATGATGAAAGGATGTCAAACATTTTTAATAGTTCTAAAACATTTCATTACTTTTAAAAAAGGTTTTAATATACAATTGTCATAATGTCATAATTAGATCTCATAGAACAGTACAAAATGACTAGGAAAAAAAAGTCAGTTCATGAACTCTTTAAAGAGCTGGGTGTCATTTTTTTTGCATTTAAAAAGCCTGCAGTTGTGTTTCTAAAATATGCATCGTTTGAGGAGTGAAGCAAAGCGGTAGTGACACCATGACATATTCAACAAGATAAACATGTCAGAAGAACCTGCACAGGACCACATCAGAGCACACAGGTGGACTCGTCGCAGGCTCAAAATCTCATAGCGATGTCGGCCGGACAAGATGTTTGTGGCTATATAGAATACCACACACCAGATATACTTTATATTTATCTTTGTAAGTTTTTCTATGAATCCATGAATTGCTGCTATTTGTTCGTTTTGTTTTCCTTACACATACTACAGGCCACATACAAAAAGGCATCTTTCCGTACATCTAATGGCAGGACCAAAGTCTGTTTAGGGTTCAGCAGAGTTGGCCATGCAGACATAACATGTCACTGTGTAGGATATGCTTCCATCTAGAGGACAAACCTGGAGGTTTGACTGAAACTGTAAATGTAAATTCTTAGACATCATTTTGAAATAAAGAAACAGGCCTGTCAATGTATGTTTAATAACCTTTTTAATGTTGTCCAGTTCAGATACACAACATACAGTGTGTAGTAGCCTGTATAGGAAACAGAAATATGAATTTCATTCTTTCGACCCGTTGCGGTCATACAGTCCCCTCATCTCGAGCCTTTTTTTTACGTTGCTGAAATTCAACAAAATGAAACTCAACAGGTGCAAGTCTTTTTTTGGCGACCAAGCATTAATACTCAACAGTTGTGTTTCTCAGTATTTTTTTCTTCATTTTTTTGTTTAATCCTCTATAATACATAGGCAACCCAGACAAAAAGTATCACCACGTATATCGGGTGAGAGTGTGCTTTATATGTCTGTCAGTTGCCGGTAGAATCATCTCTCTCTCTCTCCTTTATTTTGTAGAAAAATATGACCTGTTTAAATTCTCTACTTTGAAATATATGCAGCTCAAATTCACAAACAAAAATCCCACCCCCAGTCTGACAAATCTCCAATGGTTTGGGTAACATTAAATTTCTAAGAACTTACAGCCAGGTAAGAGAAAACAAACACCCCACAGTGTCATTTAGTCCACTGAAGCGTAATGAAGAACACCCAGGAGAATGACTCAAACAGCAGGCCTCTCTCTCAACCCCCAACCCCCCCCCCCCCCCCCTCAAACGGGGCTGATTTAAGCAATTTTCCATCCTACGAGCTCATACGAAGAAATAAAATAAGCATCTTCTTCATATAGACTTTCTCATTTAGCTCTCTCCAACAAAATATTCTGATCGGTCCCACCCTCCTTTTTTAAACGAAACAGAATCAGATGCAGCCAGCGACTCTTTTGTCCGCCACATTGTTGGGTCTTGCAGCAAATTTGAACTCCAACTGCAATTATTCTCATCAAGTGCGCTCATTCTTGACTCAACATATCCTCTAACGTGGATTTGCTTCGTTCCCGCTTCCCTCAACCTTCATTACGTTTTAATGTCTTTTGTCAAAAAGAAAGCTTTATCTGTAAATCTTCAAATAATAAAAAAATCGATAAGGGTCTTCAGAATCGCGGGTGGAGGGATGTGATTGGCTGAATGAGCTTGCACCTGTTTTTTTTATTTTTATTTTTTTACAGTGGATACGATTGGCTGTGAGCCCAACAATAAACAAAATATTTACAAAGACCATGTCATCTCTTACACTTATAAAAATGTACAGTTTGCATCTTGTTTTTTTTTGCATGGCATGACAGAAAGTGGCCTTGTGTGTTTTTCGTCCACCCACCAAACAAGAAACTCCAAAAACAAGACGACAAAAGAACAAAAAATGGATGGCGATGAGATTGGTATGCACAGTTGCTTGCTTGTGTTATGTATTGTGAATGTATATTTAAGTGGCGTAAGGAATGAAGCCTCGTCCACAGTAGCGCAGTATGTTTAGTTTCCGACCGCCACCGCAGCTCAAACCTGATGCACCAAGTCAATATCCAGAATGCATTTGTAGGCCACATCTGTCCTGTTCCTCACACGCACACTCACATACACACACTTACACACATACGCGTCAATGCAAACCACGCGTCTCCCGATTCCTCCCACCAGATCATTCTCGGCACCCTGAAAGAGAGATTTAGGAAAAAAACACATTGAGAGGTGAGAGGTTGAACCTGTAGGTCTTACAGGGACTTGTGACAGGGCATATAACAAGATGTCCGCCTGATGACAAGTGAGCTCAAACTGAGATAATCACTCAAAGGTCAGTGTCAGTAAAGGGGAAGAATGTTCTGGACGCGTCATGAGCTCTCTTGGGCTCTGGATAAAAGAGAGAGACGGGGAGACTCCAGCTGTCTGAGAACGGGCGCAGGTGTTGATCCCGTCGCTCTGGACGTCCAACTCAGCAGAGTTTGAGTCTTTATAGAGAAACTGAGAGAGAGAGAGAGAGAGAGAGACAGTGAACGTTCCTTAACTCAATGTGGCATAATGCGGGGTTACTACAGAGGACTGTACGATCGGAGAGAGGGCTAAAAAAAGAGAGGAGGGGATCGTGGATCTGATCAGTCCTTCTCCAGGAGATGAGCTCTGTCGTACCACTTCCGTAATTATAAACGAAAAAAAAAGAAGGGAAATATTTATCCTTTTTATTATCGTCAAGAATCAGTTTCATTTCCGGATATGAGCATGTATCTACAGAGGGAAAAGAATCTCCAAATGAAGTGCACAAAGTAGAGCTGATGTAAAAAAACAACAACAAAAAAGGGAGACAGAGAGAAAGAGAGAGAGAATGAGAGACTGTTGCAGAAAAAGACAACAACAATTAAAAGACAAAGAAAGAAGAGTCTTGAATCTCAGGTGTCCTTTTTCCTCTTAAAAAATAAATCATGCAAATTTCCCAAAGCGCAATCAGGATATAAATTGAATTATTATATATCTTTACTTTTTATATAGATATTTGTTGTGTTGTTCATTTCTCCCCATAGGCAAATAACAGTGACAGTGCAAAACAAAAAGCAAAAATGAACATAAAAAACAAAAGATCAACAAAAGTAAAGAAAAACTAATTTGGCACTTTTTTTTCTTCTAATTTCTGCAAATTCCTTGAATAAATCCAGTTCAGGCGATTCTCTCCACGTCCGTCCGCGAGACTGCGTCTGATTGGACGATGATCACAGTACTTGGCACAAGAATGCTGGTAAAAATTAGATAGTAGAATCTTTTTTCATTCATAGCCTTATAAGGTTATCAATAATACATATCTTACATGTATGTTCTCTTGATTTATAAAACAGTCCGAAGTAGGAAAAACTGTTCTTTTTGGGGACTAGAAACAGCTACAGAAGAGCAGAAGACTGCCGGGAAGAAGAAAAGAAAAAAGAAAGAAAGAGAAAGACGGTAATGTATGTGAGTAAAAAATGAAACAGGAGCAAAATCAAACTTTAGGGAGGGGATAGCTGCTGCACTGAGAGGGGAAAATGGCCAACGTTTGTTTTTCCACCCAAAACTTTCTCTACTGCTCATTCCAAGAACGAGAAGAGCAGGAAGAGTAAAACAAGAAAGAAGGAGAGAGAAAGAAAGTGTGCTGGGAGTGGACTTAAAAAGAATGTGAGCGGTGAGTTGGACAGAATCCGTGTAGAGCACCACTCTTAGTACTGGAGGTCTGTGTTCCTATGTTTTTGGGGGACCTGGTCCCCTCAAGGGGTTACTATACTCGCGTGGTGGAGTGCTGATGGGGCAGGGCGTTGTTACTGTGCCCCGCACTTGGTGCCGGAGCAGGGGGGTACGTGTTGAAGGCATGGAGGGGCTGCATGCCAGTGATGGTGCTGGGGATCATGGAAAGTGTGTTAGCCGTCATGAGAGGCACGTCCTCAGGTGCCCGCCGTAGCGCCAAAGTGTAATCCGGCGGGCACACAGGTGGTCTCAGGGGCTCCAGGTCGCCGTGGAGACCACGTGTCGGAAGGGGTGTGCCATGGTCAAGCTCTACCCTCTGCTGCTTCATCTGTAAGGACATTAGCTCCTCCTCCTGGCTCAGTGCTAGGTCATTATGCGGTGGAGCTCCCACTATCCCAACACCCGGCACTGCCCCGCGCTGGGGCGAGAGGCGGCGATGCCGGCGTTGCAGCAGCTCATGCCGTTTGTCGCGTTTGTAGTACAATGCGGCAAATGCCAGCACATTGAGGAAGAGCAATGATGCACCCACTGCTACTGTCACACTCAGCTCAGTCGAATAGTCCCGTGTATTGCTTGGGAAGGGGAAGCGTTCAGGAGGGTGTTCAGAACCTTCCAGGTCTGGGTCAGGTGGATAGGTTGAGACCGTGGGGTGGCGAGTAGAGCGTGTACCGGGGCTCTGGGCTGTGCCCTTCCAGCCAGGCCGGTGCGGGGCACCTGGCGGCAGTTGTGTGGTGTAGGTGGGGATCTCATCATGGATGGTATGAAGGTGGGGAACCAACTCAAGCCAGAAGGCAACTTTGTTGGCACGGTAATTGTCCCGGATTCGAGGCTTTAACCCGATGTGGAGGTACTGCTTATCTTTAGAGCTGAACTTGGTCCAGATAACTTCTTCAAAGCGATTGGGCTTAGTATGGATGAACTTGGTATCTTGCGGCACTGGAATGTTCGGATCACTGGGGAAATAAAATGATCGAAGTGAGAAGGAAAAAAAAGCACAAGAGAAAAAGATTCATATTTGTAGATTTGAAGAGTTCAGATGCACAAACCTTTAAGTGCCATCTGAAATCTTCTATACTGAGCATTTTTCACAGGCTCATGTGTGTCGGTTCAGTAATTTCACATTTATGGCAAAGAATAGGTTCTTGTTGTTGGCGTTAAAGTGAAATAACTGAACATAAACATTGGAGGCTGAGAAAAATGCTAATTTTAGAGTCAAATTTCAGAAGGCACTTTCAGAAGGTTTTTGCATTTGAATATTTGTATTCTGGTGTAATCAGGTAAGAAACTATTGGACAGTTTAAACTCTCACCCTGTCTTAGCAAAGTTTGTCCAGTACGTCATCACCACAGCACTGAGCATGATATCGTTCTTTGAAAAGTTGCAAGGAAACAGATCTGTGGCACCCACCATGGGAACACCAAACACATAGGGGATCTCGTCACCATGTGCTGCATCTGCCCACTCGGGTCGTGCTTCCGTCTGGCAGTGGTGGTGGAAGGTATAAAAATAAACGGGTGACTGGAACTCAGCATGCAGTTTAGCCGTGGCCACTGCTGGCGCCACCCATTGATGGTCCGTGAAAAGTGCAAGTAGAGTTTTACGCCGCATATCACCATTGTCACGATCAGCCCAATCTGTATACATAAACTTTATAGTCTCCCGCAATATGTCTTTACCTAAAAAAAAAAGAACAGAAAGAGACAAAAAAGAGAAAGATGAATGTTGAATGTTGAAAGACAGAGTAGGTTGTCATACAAAGGAGGGCACCTTGACTGATTACAGGAGACAGTGAGACAGAAGCACCCAAGGTGAGAGGTAAAATTAGACTGATGAACAACTGCTAAGAGAATGTGCAGGTGTGGTGGCTGTAAATTCATTTTTGGCAATGGCAGATCAGACTCCTAATAGTTGATATTATATTGTATATTTGTGTGAGTTTATATGCGTGCATCATTGAAACTTACCATCTGGGTATCCATATAGGTTGTCCACAAAGTTGGATATGGTGTAGTCAAAGGAAGCAGCTGAAATTCCTTCCTCGCCCTCATTGTCATCCACAAATTTCAGCCCTTCACCCTGGTTCACCCCTAACAGTATGTCGTAGTTCAGGAACTCCCCCTGAGGACATTACACAAATGTCACCCACAGTACGCACTTTCGCTAAGGAACTGTCAAGGTTAGACTCTAGCAGAACTCTAATCTCATGGACCTTGCAGTGTACAACATCACACCTGCTGCATGAGGATCTCGGGGTCATCGGGGACCACATCTCCATCCACCACTGGTCCAAATGCGATGTGGTAACGGGCAGGTTGGACATCCTGATCAACCAGCTCCCTGTAGCTTTTCCTTCGCAGACAGTCTACCAAATCTGCAGTGTCACTGTAGCTGCAGCCCACCTTCTTGGCCAGGATCTTGGTGTACATCAGGGGCCGGTAGTTCACTGACCAACTGGATATGGCAGAGCCGCTCTGCGCAATGGCCCTCTGGAACAAACCTAAAACCGGGATCAGTTACAAGACAATTAGTAAGAGATGTCAGGGAGCTGGCTGTAATGTGAGTGAGTCAATGTGGACAGAGTGTGACACATGACCATGAGACACCGGATCTCTTTTTTTTTCACCACAAAAACAAGATCAGTGAAATTTTAAATGTTTTTACATTGACTTTAAATGTCCAGTTTCAGTCAAACTAAAGGATTATTTGACTTTAAAAAAATGTAATCCACATGTTTTAGCCTGACTGAAATCATCTAGGTGTCACAGTGGCGCAGTGGGTAGCATGGTCGTCTCACAGCAAGAAGGTAGCTGGTTCGAGCCCTGGCTGGGTCAGTTGGCATGTCTGTGTGGAGTTTGCATGTTCTCCCCTTGTTGGTGTGGGTTTGCTCCGGTTTCCCCCACAAGTCCAAAAACATGTGCTCTAGGTGAATTGGGTAAGCTAAATGGTCTGTAATGTATGTGTGTGTATGGATGTTTCCCAGTGATGTGTTGCAACTGGAAGGGCATCCGCTGCATAAAACATATGCTGGAAAAGTTGGTGGTTCATTATGCTGTCGCGACCTCAGATTAATAAAGGGACTAAGCCAAAAAGAAAATGAAGGAATGAATTAAATCATCTCCATGTTTTAAAAAAAATTGCAAAATCTTAGCTTTCTAGCTCTTAGCTTCAGGACAGAATTTCTACTTCAGAACATTTCTACAAAAAGAACAGAATCATAACTTTGTAAAAAAAAGAGAAAAGATCCTTCAGAAATTAACACAATGAAATCAAACTTCAGAGGAGAGCAGAATCTTGACTTCAGCCTAAAATACATAATAAAAGAATAGTCTCTTGACTGGGCCATGATACTCTTCAAGCCAAATTGAAGGACATACTGCTCTTATATAGTTTCCAACGAAATTAGGCAAAGTCAAAGTTTGTTTTGGAGTTTGCATTACTTCAGAGAATGTGAATATTATCTGTACTTTGTCTCAGCCTGAAGATGTCGCCATCTTTCGGGTTGCTCCACAAAACAGAGAAACAGACAGATGAACATGGCAGAAGGTAACTGTAGCCAGCACCGGCAAAATTCAAGTGTGGAGGTATTTCATGTTTAATGGCAATGACGTTCAAGTCACCATAACCCCTATCATTTGTAAGTTGTGCCCGCAAGGACTAAAATATTGCTACATCTACATGCTACACAAGATAACAAATGGATAAGCAATAGGCTAGTCATTTCGCCGCGTCTAGTGTAGATGGCTTCCAGCTATTGCAGCATCACATGACAGTGTACATCTGGTGTAAACATAATTATCTGCTCTACTGTTAATGTAAATGGGTATTCCATTAATACAGCTGAGTAAGAGGATTTCATTCATTCATTCATTTTCTTTTCGGCTTAGTCCCTTTATTAATCTGGGGTCGCCACAGCGGAATGAACCGCCAACTTATCCAGCATATGTATTAGGCAGCGGATGCCCTTCCAGCCACAACCCATCTCTGGGAAACATCCATACACACTCACTCATTCACACACACACACTCATACACTACGGACAATTTAGCTTACCCAATTCACCTGTACCGCATGTCTTTGGAATTGTGGGGGAAACCGGAGCACCCGGAGAAAACCCACGCAAACACGGGGACAACATGCAAACTCCACACAGAAATGCCAACTGACCCAGCCGGGGCTCGAACCAGCAACCTTTTTGCTGTGAGGTGAATGTGCTATCCACTCCGCCACCGTGCTGCCCAGGATTTCAGTAACCAGCATTTGTATTTAGATGAACAGTTCACCCAAAAATGAAAATAATCCCTTAATTTACTCACCCTCATGCCATCCTCGGAGTATGACTTTTTTCTGTCAGATGAACACAGAGTACTTTGTACAGAGTAAATGTTATCCTGCCTTTTTCATGCTGCATAATGGTGTTGGATAGTGTCTTTTACTTTGAAGCTTCCAAAAGTGCATGAAACTGCCACCAGACTAACCCATACGCTGCCAGGCAGTTAACGAATGTCTTATAAAGCGGATAGATGTGTGTTTGTAACAGAATTATTAAAAAAAACACATTTATTATAAACTCTTCAGGTGTTTATTAAACTACCTCTACATTTCCACCTGCAGCACTGAGACTGAGAATGATGATGTGCTGTAGGCTCCATATTCCTGTTTTTGGACTGATATCTCATTTCTTAAACCAAGATGCTAATGCATTGTACACTACACTGCTATTAAATATTACTGGTCTTAGCATTGTGCAGTATACTATTTTCAATGATTGTGGACTTGCTTCCAAATCTACCCCTGCCATTTGTCTGTTATTTTCTTTATGTGTGTTGCATAATTTCCATCCATGCGCCAAGCATTGACCACCTTCAATATTAATCAATTTTCTGGTCTGATCTCAAGCCTAGGCAAATAGCTGAGAAAGCACCAATCAGAGGCCGCATTTTTATGATGTCATCATGTAGACGTCTTACAAAGTATTTTACAGTATTTTTAAAATACACAAATACAAGACACTAGAGTATTTTGATACAAAATATTAACCTATTTTCATAAACCCTATCAAATACAAATTACAAAATACTATTTTGTATTTGAAATACATATTTGAAATACATGTATCATAAATACTGGCCATCCCTGATCATGACAAACGGCTGATGTAGTACGTCCGAGTTCCATTCATGCTACTCTCATTCATACTGTATAGAACATATTTTCTAATGCTCGAGTAGTAAATTCAAATTCAAATGCAGTACCTACTGAGTAGTAGGCGATTTCGGACGCAGCCCATGTGATACGGTAATATAGGAAGTCAGTGATTTGAGTTTATAATTTTAAAATTTTATATATTTCTGTTACAAAAACACATCGATCTGCTTCATAAGGGTTAATCCCCTGGCAGCATATGGGTAAGCACTTTTAAAAGCTTCAAAATAAATAGCCACTATGCAAAGCCAGGGTAAAAACTTCTCTGTGCTACGCTGTGTTCATCTGACATAAAAAAGTCTGAGGAGGGGGGCTAGAGGGTGGGTAAATTATGGGGTAATATTAACTTTGATGTGAACTATTCCTTAAAAAATAGATTCAAAACTAACATGTGTTAATAAATATTTGTAGGTAATCAATACTGAATCAATTCAAATTCGAATTGAAAGCATATAAATAAGAATCCAATCGAAATAGTCAAACTGGTCACAATACTCAGCCCTAGAAGAAAAGTTTTCCTGGTCTTCAGTGGTGTGTAACCAACACAAAGTAACACGAACAAATAGTCAACATCTAATCGAATAGTCAAACTGGTCACAATACCCAGCCCTAGTAGAAAGGTTGTGCTGGTCGTCAATGGTGTGTAACCAACACAAAGGCACACAAACTGAACTTGGCAGTGTTGTAAAATGCTCTGGATAAGCACGAGGAAACCATCCTGGCTTTCAGAACCCTGCTGCACCGTTATGTAAAGTGTCCCACGGTTTTCATCTGCAGATTCTATTATTAATTATTAAAATGTTTCCCCCACCCCCCTCAGTCACACTCACACACTCACATTCACACACTATACTCTATTACAAGACCCCCCAGCTCCAGTTCCCTATGAAATCAATTAAGAATCAGCTCAGCTGCAGTCCAACACTTCTGCATCACACACACACATAGTTGTACACGCTGCTCATTATAAATTTGTCTCACATCCCTCCATTTTTATCACACAGCACTCATTATAAACTGGCATCAAATGCAGACGCACGTGTGATCTCGAGATAGCGGTATAAAGCAGTCTCGCACACACACACACACACACAAACTAACACACACCGCAAGGCAGTGCCAAAAATCAGGCTCACTTTCACACAGTCACACAAGATATTACTTTTTCTTTCTTTCTTTTTGTTTCAAATCAGAACATACAAACGATGCACTGTATATACTGTATAAATGAATAGATAAAATGAGTCAATTTGTTTGTTTTTTTTAAAAAGTGACCTTTCCTTTAGATGATGAAATTCTTAATTGATGATCATGTCAACCGACCTTCCGAATGATGGGACAAGATGAGAAGATTGACGCAAGAGGCTCCAGCGCCGGAGCCAAAAATGGTGATTCTCTCCGGGTCACCTCCGAAGTGTCCGATGTTCTCGTTGAGCCAACGCAGGGCCTGAATCTGGTCCAGTAGCCCATAATTCCCTTTCGCAGACTGATCTCCTGAGCTCAGAAAACCTGTGGAGAGCGAGAGAGTCAGACCGGAGATAAGATAACAGACAATGTGGAACAAAGCTATAAAAAGAGCATGATCAATACATGTTGACCAAGATCAAGCACTCAGAGGCCGGCAAGAGCAAAGTGTGTTGCTAAAATGAAAGAATGAAATAATGGAGAAGAAGACTACAGCTTTAATTAGACATGTTTGTGTGGAACTTCCTGTTCTTATTTGGATTGATTTCTATTAATGTTTACATAAGACTTGAACTTGTCATGAATAACATACGCTAATGGATGACCTACTGGACGTGCTGGGAACGGTATCCCACAATGCAATATTCTCATGAATTGAATGTCAAGACTTATGGTACTTTGCCCCAGAAGATTAGATCAAAAATGTGTCTAAAATTAAGCATGTTTACCAAAGAATAATGAAACAGTAGGATTTTTCAATGTATAAACCACAGTGACAATTTGTGTTTTTGAAAGAATCTTTTAATTAAATGATTCATATAAAATGTGAATGATTTAGTGAATGAGGGCGGCCCGGTGGCTCAGTGGACTTTCGCCATCACAGCAAGAAGGTCACTTGTTCGAGTCCCGGCTGGACCAGTTGGCATTTCTGTGTGGAGTTTGCATGTTCTCCCCTTGTTTGCGTGGGTTTCCTCCGGGTGCCCTGGTTTCCCCCACAGTGCAAAGACATACACTATAGGTGAATTGGGTAAACAAATAATTGCCCGTAGTGTATGAGTGTTTGTGAATGTGAGAGTGTATGGGTGTTTCCCAGTAGGTTGCAGCAGAAAGAGCATACCGCTGCATAAAACATATGCCGGATAGTTGCCACTTTATTCTACTGTGGCGACCCCTGATAAATTAAAGACTAACGTGAAGTAAAATGAATGAATGAATAAATGAATGAATGATTTCATGAATAAATGAACCTGACTATTGTTCATGGTGTAGCTTACATGAATGGCCTGTACAATGGTCAATTAAAGTTAAAATGTTTATGAATGCATAATAAAAATACATAATCAATCAGTATCTGCAGGACATTATACAGTAAGTGCTATGCTTGCATTTTTGACAGGAACTTTTAAGTAAAGGATTCAGTGACTGGGTTAGATGGACATGACACTGAGTCAGATTGTGCTCTCCAGATTGTGTTGTAGCCTACAGAAATGGTGACTGAGAAAATGAGCGAACATCAGAACTGATTCAAAAGATTTAAATCAACACATTCCTTGTTCATAAATCTATTTATAATGTACAAAACCACTCACTGGCAATATAGCCTACAGGAACAGTTACTAAACAAATGAGCAAATGAATCAAAAGATTCAAATCCCTCTATTGTTAGTTCATGAATCTATTTATAATGAACCTAAACAAGTTACTTACTATTGATGTAGCGTACATGAATTATGACTGAATAAATGAGCAAATGAATCTGAACTGATTCAAAAGATCCAAATCCCTCTATTGCTAGTTTATGATTCTATTCATAATGGACCAAAATAAGTCAGTTACTATTGATGTAGCCTGCAGGAACTATAACTGATTAAATGAACAAATGAATCTGAACTGATTCAAAATATCCAAAACCCTCTTTTGCTAGTTTATGATTCTATTCATAATGTACCAAAAACAAGTCAGTTACTATTGATGTAGCCTGCAAGAACTATGACTGAATAAATGAACAAATTAATCTGAACTGATTCAAAAGATCCAAATCACCTCACTGCTAGTTCATAAATCTATGAACAAAAACAAGTCAGTTGCCAATGATGTAGCCTACAGACTGAATAAGACTGAACAAATGAGCAAATGAATCAGAACTTATTCAAAAGATTTAAATCAACCCATTGTTTGTTCGTAAATCTATTTATAACAAAGAAAAACAATAGACATGAACAGAACAAATGAGCAAAGGAATATGAACTGATTCAAACGATCCAAATCACCAAATTCTAAGCTTATTAATCTATTTATAATGAGTATGAACAAGTCACTCACTAGTAGTGATGTATAGTCAACAGAAATTGTGAGTGAACAAATGAGCGAACTGATTCAAATGATTCGAATCAATCCATCCCTAGTTCATACATCTGTTTCTAATGGCTGAAAAACATATGTCTTCCATTACCGTGCTATGAAAGCTTCAACAGAACATATTTCGCTCTGAACCTCTGGGGTGCTGGGTGGTTTGATGCATTAACAGTTATCACTGCTGGTGAGAGGAGCTTTATTATCATCTTGTCAAGCCTGCCTTTATGATGGCTCCAGCCGATTAGCCAGTTTAGACATTCAGACCGTTGTTCTCTGGTTAAAAAACCCCATCAAATACTCACATACACATATAAACTTAAAAATAGGATGGCTGCATACAGTCCCATTATGGACCTCTACGAATAATACATGCTATAGTGCTCATTAAAATGGGCCGTATGAGGCTGTGGAGTCACGGTGTAAATGAGAACTAAAGAGCTTATGTAAGACCGCCTATTTTCCTATTCCAACTGAACTGGTGATGCACTGAAAACATGGAAATGCGGGGAATTTCAAACATATTTCACATGTCTAAGAAAGCACTCTTCAGACACTGAAAGATAGGCTTCCTCTGGAATATTCAAAGGAATGGGGAAAACACACAAGGGATAAAAATAGACCTGGACTTAAAAGCTCCGTGCCCTCGGACCCAATATAAGAGTTAGTATGTGGGCTTATGTTTTAGCATGTCAAAGAAAGAGAGGATGAATAGAGGAAAATACAAACTGCATTGGTTTGTTTTTGGAATATTGGAACAATATTTTTATTAAATAGAATAAAAAGGAACAAAGTTTATATTGCAACAACACTAGCAGACTCCTAACAACATACTGCTCATTATGCACTGCAGATTACATATTTTCAAAAATAGCATACAGATTACGTGTGAATTAGTACAGCAAACATTAATATCATTGTAACCAGTGATGTGAAGAACGGAGGTACTTTTTCAGTAACAAGTAATCAAAAAAAGTTACAATTTCACCCATTATAATATTCAATTTATTGTCTATTTTATTCAACATATTTAATATTGAGAGTATCCAATATTGAGAGCATATATATATATATATTAAAGTATATAATATATATA
>CAIGQW010005633.1:6751783-6765520 GCA_903798125.1 Danio choprae | reverse complement strand
TGTGTGTGTGTGTGTGTGTGTGTGTGTGTGTGCGTGTGTGTTTTAGCATGTCAAAGAAACTAAGAGGGACGAGTAGAGGAAAAGACAAAGTGCCATGTTGTTTTCAGGAGTCAGGCCTGTGAGGAAGACGACGAGCGACAACATACGGCACATCATTTCACAAACAACACACAACAGGAAAGCAGATCACCTCTTCATGTGAAAGACCGTGCCTGTGTGAAGGAGACACAGAAATAACGTTCTTTGAAAATGTTTGTTGCGGATGATAAAAAAAAAAGCTGTTGACGTCTGAAAGTCCCACAGGCCGATAATGACATTGTTTTAAAGGATGCCGCTGCCTCGGTTACATTTATTTACATGCTGTGTGAAATAGTAGAATGTATTCATGACCGAAGACATCATTATCTTGAGCCGCTGAATTCATTTCCATCCATTTCGCATTTATGATTCAGTACATTTAAATAAATGTGGATATATATATATATATATATATGTGTCCTTGAAATCGCTCTTTCACGCTACTTTTGTATTTGTTATTTGACGTCAAACTATATATTTTTGATCACAAATACAGAAAAAAACATTAGTGTTGTGAAATATTTATTTGTTTAGTTATTTACTAAAGTATTTACATTTGTATTGTTTCTGTGGAATTTATTATGACGCATGCTGGTCTGTGTTTTTTTCATTTCTTATTGTATTATTTTTGTGTGCAGTTTGTATGATGTGTGTTATATGATGCTACTGCCCTACCTCAATTGCCATTTGTGGGGTTAATAACGTTGTTAAACTTAAACAAATATTGTTACAAATGAAATTGAAACAGTTTTCTATTTGAACTCATTTTAAAATATATTATATTCGACATCATTACTCTTATTCAGTGCTGCATGATCTTTTTTTTTTTAATTACTTAAAATTGGAGTAATCTTGGTTGCAATTGTTTATATTTTAGATGGAACTATCTTTTCTATCTTCATTTAACTATCTAATTGTATTTATTTAATTAATTATTTTAATTTAAACTAAATAAAACATTTTTTTGGGGGGGGGCAACAAAGTTATTTAAAAAAATATATATATTTATACTATTTTTTCTTTTGACTTTTATTTAATTCAAAAACTATTTGCATTTTATGGTTTGAATTTTAATTTGCTATAATAACCCTGCCTAGTGCAATTAATAACATGTCATATGATTAATTTTATGGTTCAAACCATATTAAATGAACAGTTATGGTGAATCTATTAGATTGGCATTAAAATAGCATGTTTCCCAGCTTTACTGTTTACACATCAAATATAACTACAATTACTTATACGGCTCAATATGCACTGCGTACTATATACTGTTTTTTTATTTGTATTTAAAATAAAATGTACATTGTGGACTGTATGTACTTTAAAATGTGTACTGTATACTACATACTATCTTTAATATTACAACCCAGTGTGTTCAAACAACACGCTCAGCAAAATATTTGCAACGACAAAAACAATGCTTCTAACTGTGTTATGCATGTTATGATTTTAAATACATTATGCAAAATAAAGTCATGCAGAATGTATACACTAGAGTACTCGTAAACACATATATAGTAGAATGCACCGTATTTTACATACTATTTTTTAAAATAGCACGTTAAAAAACAATATGAGATTGAAGTGATTGCTGCTGGTGAGACTAATGAAGAAAAATCTGTGGGAAAAAAAACAAACACAGGCCAGATCTGTGCTGTGGTGTGAACAGAGCTGTACTGTCTAAATGACATTAACAGGGCAGGTAAATGAATGTGTGCAAACTCACGTTGTGAGCATCAGCCTCACGAGTCAAGGACAACCCCTAGAAAACGAGACAAATTACGAATTCATCAAACTGCTGGATCAGGCCACCACAGGCGAGTCCCTAAAGATGAGCCGAGTTACGGACTGCATTACAAATACAACTGTAGTGCAAATTAGTGGGGGAAGTGTGGACGTGAGGTCCTTCCATAATACTTTCATATTGTGTGAGTGTGAATCCAATAGAGGGGAGGAATCTGGGGATATTTTGGGAAATGTGGCTGTTTGAATATGCACACTGTGTGTTTTAAGTATAGGATCCCTCATTCGCCGGGTACTGTATTTTACATTGAAACCTCACAGTTCCAGTCTGGCAAATTGCTTAAAGGCACGGGATGTCATTTTCTAGAGGGTGTGTGTTCACAACAAAGAAAAGTGTATTTTGATGATGCTGTGACTGAGTGTGGAATAGTGGGAGTTGTCATCTTCATTACATCCTACAAGCTCCAAACTCCAAACATACATCCTGTGCAGAACTCATGTTCATGGAGCTACAGTATTCAAAACTTATTATCATAGTAGTACGAAGCAGATCAAGACTAAAAGCAGTCGAAGCGAAATGAAAACAATGAAGTAATTGCTGCAAAGGAGAAAACCAAAAAGCAACAAAAACTAAAAAATGCTTTCATTATGCAGTTTCACAGTTGAACACTTCCGGTTTGAGGGTGTATGATGTCATGATCGGTGATGACAAGATACGGTCCATATCACTAGCTAAAATAGCTTTTTTTTCTTCATGTTTTAACACTCCTAGAAACATTTGGCATAATATAAGCCAAATATATAACCCTGCTTTGATTTTTTTAAATATTTTAATGAAAAAAAATTAAATATTGTGACTTAAGAGATTTTTTAGAAAATGTTTCTAGAATTTAATTAACATCATATACAGTATTTATCTCATGCATTTGGGAATTATGACATGGCATGGACATTTAATGTGTAATCAAGTGCAGTCATGGGAAATTCTAGCATATTCCATACTTCATATTCATTCATTCATTTTCTTTTCGGCTTAGTCCCTTTATTAATCTGGGGTCGCCACAGCGGAATGAACCGCCAACTTATCCAGCATATGTTTTTACGCAGCGGATGCCCTTCTAGCTGCAACCCATTACTGGGAAACATCCACACACACTCATTCACACACATACACTACGGACAATTTAGCTTACCCAATTCACCTGTACCGCATGTCTTTGGACTTGTGGGGGAAACAGGAGCACCCGGAGGAAACCCACGCAAACACGGGGAGAACATGCAAACTCCACACAGAAATGCCAACTGACCCAGCCGAGGCTCGAACCAGCGACCTTCTTGCTGTGAGGCGATCGTGCTACTCACTGCGCCACCGTGCAGCCCATGCTTCATATTATTACACAATATAGTACATGCTACTTTTAAAATAAACATAATATATTGCAACCAAGACTATAATACCTCATGTATAATATACTACATACTATTTCGAAAATGGCATGTAGAATGCCATGTATCTTGCAATAACAAACCATTAGCATACTACTGTCATGGTGAGTCACAAGACAAAAAGATCCAACTATAGTTTTATTAAAACAAAAAACGCCAAGAAAATCAAACACGGTGTTGTCATGGCAAAAACACAAAGTAATCCAAGTGACAGGGAGGCAGTTTGTTCTGTCACATGACCGCTCCACTCTATGTTTAATTTAATAGTATTTTGTTGCTATACCTTTATACCATTTATGTGTAAAAAAGATATAAGGAATCAAGCAAGATACATTATGATATTCAATACTGCATACTTTACATCACAGAAGGTCATCCGGGATTCCATGCATACATACATTTGGTGTACGATTCACAATACATAGATAATAACACTATTAGTAGTATGGAAGTATTCCATTCTGAAAATACTAAAGGCTTCATTTGAACGTGTCTAAAATGACTGGAGAAGAGGATGTAAACATTTGTGCATCTGAAGGAACCCCTGGCGTGATCATGCGATTGTAAGTGCACATATGCAGCTCAGCCATTGAATCAGAAGCTGATGGAAGGGAATAACTGTTCTGTGATTGGCTGCTGAGGGTTTGTGGGTGTGACTGTTTGCTGTTGCCTGGCAACCGGCCTCATTTTTTTTAATCTTAAATTATGGGTCGGATCCATATGTGTAACGGAATATCATATTCCAATTTAGGCAAATGACCAGTGAAACGTCTAACACCGCACAACGCTCTAATTCGCTCGGTAAGTTTAGCTGAGAGCCGAGTGCTGAGTTGAATCTCCTGCGGACTTTGGTGCTGAGAGCAGCAGTTTGGGGCTGGACTCATGCATATGCACCACTCCAGAGAACGGCAGATTCCAGATCAGAGAGAGAAAAATAGAGAGAGAGAGATATGCTGGAGTAAAAGAGAGATGAGGATGTGAGAAGGCAATGGAGGGGAAAAAGTATACAGATAATATACAACTAATAACAAACATTCATTCATTCATTCATTCATTCATTTCATTTTCTTTTCGGCTTAGTCCCTTTATTAATCTGGGGTTGCCACAGCGGAATGAACCGCCTACTTATCCAGCATATGTTTTACACAGCGGATGCCGTTCCAGCTGCACCCATTACTGGGAAACACCCATACACACCCATTCACACTCATACACTACGGACAATTTAGCTTACCCAATTCACCTATACCGCATGTCTTTGGACTTGTGGGGGAAACCGGAGCACCCGGAGGAAACCCACGCAAACACGGGGAGAACATGCAAACTCCACACAGAAACGCCAACTGGTGCTCGAACCAGTGACCTTCTTGCTGTAAGGCGATTGTGCTACCCACTGCGCCACCGCGCTGCCCATAACATACATTAAAAGTACAATAAATACAATGATTTAAAAATATTATTATTATAACCTACTACAAGTAATACAGTATTAATAATTATTACTACGTATTTTATATTATATACTTATATAATTAATTTTATTACATATTTTTCTAAAATATCATTTGTTTTTTTTATTATTATTAGTGATGTTTTCACTAAAAAGTGTTTGAATTTTTCTCTTCTCAGCGGTGTTCATCCACAGAAGAATCAAACCTCAGAGCCCCATACGTCCTTTTCTTTCCTCCCAGCGGAGACTGTGTTTTACCACTAAAACATCTATATCTAAAACAAGAATATTGGTTGGCGAAGTAAAGTAAAATAGTTAATCAGCTGTGCTTTGCAAAGCCCGGCTGTTAGGCTACATCAATATCCCACAAACATAAAAACAATATTCTGCGTTCTGCATGGCTGCGTCTTACAGCAGACCACAGACAAGTAAACGTCTGTTTTACCAGAGGACGTGCTGGAACTCAGAGAAGAATAATGGTCAAAAGACAACCTTTGTACTTCAAAATCTAATAGAATTTAGCTACAATGAAAGAGGTTTCGCTTTTGACAATTATTAGCCATTATTTCAAGTAACAATACAATTCTTATCTTAACAGTGTTTTTTTTGTTGCTTATCTTATTTTATGACTAAAAATGAACTCAATAAAACTGTTACTAGTAAATGTAAAAATGTTATCAGTAAATGTATTAAACTAGCTAATCAGTGAGTGCTAGAATCTATTTGATTAATTCAAGTGTCTAATTAATATGTGCTAGTATCCATTAAAAACATTAATTTAACAGGCACACATAACTTATAAACAGATACATGTCTCGGCTGATTAACAACAACGGATGAGCTTTAGATTGTTGATATCAGATATACTGGATCTGACATGTTTGAATGCGAGCCCTCAATTTTATACAAAAGAAAATATTTCATTTTTGAAAGACCTGAGCTCATTCTCTGTCAAAAGGGCAGAAGCAGATTGGAAGACATTTTTTTGCTAAAATGATTTTGTAAGCAGTCTGCCAAACTGTAAAACTGTTATAAAATGCTATGTTGGACCACTAGGCAAAAAAAAGAGCCAATGATGGGCCACCGATTAAGCATTTCAGTAATCATTTACTCTGCAACAGAAATAAACAACTGCAGTAAATCAAGCTAAATCACAGCACTGAATATGAAAACTATGAAAATGTGTCCTCTTCATTCTGAGACCTGAGGTGGCATTTACATTTGCAAAAAATCATCCCCTCCACTTCTCAGATACCAACACTGCAAACATTTATTGTTTCCCTTTGAATTTATAATTACGCGATTAGTGTCCACATCAAAAAAAACGAAAAGCGTGTTTCGCAAACATAAATAGCTCAAAGCAAACATCCTCAAGTGGTGCACGGCGACGAGTGAATCATAATTCGGGGATTCTGTGCTAGAATGGTGAAAAGTATAAAAAGAGCTGAAATAAAGACTGGTGTGGAATTAGGAACCTAATTAGGGTAATCTGTTTTTCAAATAGGACAGATTTGATGAAGGGCTGGAAGATGGTGAGAGAGAAAGCGAGCAGAGGTGAAGGGGGAAATACAGGAAACGCTTAGGCCTGGTAAGAAAACACAGCTACTAACCCACAAGGCACATCGACAGCGCGTTCTTTCTTCCCCAGAGTTCATTAATTAGTTAATTAGTTAATTAGTCTGAGCAGATGGCTGTGGTACACAGATCAGCAACTCTATGGCAAGCCCTTTTAACATTAATCTATAAAATCATCTATTTTCATGCAACTTTTTTTGCCACTAGTATATTTTCCATTGAGTTCTTATTCATTAGATACTAGAGCTTATCCTTTAGGAACTAAAACCTTTTTTATTATTTTTTTAAAGATGCTGGTTACACACACACAAGTATTATTCATTAGATACTTTTATACCATGCAGACTGTTGACAGCTAAAATAGATATTAGTAGTCATATTATAGTAACTACATTTGATTCGATTCGACAGTACATTTTACAAACAGCTACATTGTGTCAATAATTAAACATACCACTAAAATGCAAAACATTAATAAAGTTAAGAAACCTTTTAAAGATTTAAAGAAACCGTTTAAGCAAACTATAAGTGTTTTATGATGAGCTGTGTAAATTAATTCTGATAAAGGCCGTGGCGCAAGTACAGTTAAACACGTGCAGTACATGACCGAAAGCTCAAGCACTTTTCGTCATGCTCACCTAGAGCATACAATTAAAAACTAGCCTAGAGCGCCATCTTCTGTTAAAAACTAAGCTCACACTCAATTTTAAAATGAATTGCGATGCATTCTAAAATTCCAAGAATCAATCCATAAATCACCAAAAAATTTATAGATACTAGCTATTTAATATCTAATGAATAAATACTAGTGTATAATTGTAAAATTGTTAGAGAAATTGATATAGCCTAGAGCGCCATCTGCTGTTAAAGCTAAGCTCAAAATGGATTTAAGAGAGAATAGCGATGCATTTGGAAAATCTGCAGAATCGATTTCTCAAATGATTTTTCGCCACAGCTCTAGTATCTAACAATACATACTTGTTTTTAATCTAAAAGTATTATTGAAGAAAATAAGAACTAGTATCTTTCAAAAAGGTATTAGTATATGGTATTAGTATAAAGAATAGACACTAGCTAATGAATAAGTGCTAGTACAGTACATATAAAAGTTGTTAAAAATAACGACTAGTGCATGATAATAGATTCTAGTACATTATATAGATTAAATGTTACAAAGGCTTGCCATAGCAGCTGTGAGGGGCAGCTGAGTGTAGGCGAAGATGGAAGGTGAGGGCGCCTCAGATCTGAAGGAAACTTGCACTTTCGTAGAGCGCTAATGCTATCGCAGCTAGCCTACTGCAGTACACAGCGCACTAGCACTCATAGTTCTCCGAGTGTGTGTGTGTGAGGAATTTCAGATAGACACACATCTGTAGAGGGTTCGGAAACACACTGTAACAAATGCTCTGTCTGTGTGTGTGTGTGTGTGTGTGTGTGTGTGTGTGCTGCATTAGCATGGTTTGAATGAATTCTCTGCTTCACTGCAGATTTAAAAAGGCACTTCTGATGGTTATTTTTAGACTGGTCACATATCTCCCTTCTGCCTCTACTCTTTCGCTCATTCTGTCTATCTCTCTTTCCCTTTCTCTGGCCTTTTCTCCATTTATCTCTCTTTTGCTGTGTAAAGGTGCGTGTGCATGTAGCTCACAGTTCTGGCTGGTGTCTGCGATTCGGTGCTAAATCTGCTTTCATGATGCGGAACCCTGTTCTGTGTCCTTTTTTTTTGCTTCCTTTGTGCATTTTTTTTCCTGTTTGAAAATGTTTCATCCAATTCAATTATCCAATGGGGCTGGAATGGCAAGACACAAACGCGTAATCCTCTTCACCGCTATAGAAAAACCTCTTTAAAGCAGAATAGAGAGAAAGGGAGAGAGACAAATAATACACTGAAAGGTTACTCTTATTCATCCATGAACCAAAATTTCTCACCCATGCTAATAATCAGCCTTTTTAAATCCTTGTATTTTTACATCTGTGTATTTTGTGGAATGTATGCTACATAACAAGGGCTTTCAAATTGGGTCCAGGGGGATGCAGGGGAGTGCAAAAACAATGTAAATGTAAAAACAATGTCTGAATGAATAGAAAAGTATGATTAAAATAACCACAACAGAAACAAAAATTTGGATTAAAATCGCAATCCTAATCAGAACTTCTTCTATCATAAAATAATCTAAAGGGCATTTCTGCTGAAGTGCGGTTTTGTTTTAATTACAAAAAAACCCAATGTTTTTAAAAGCTACCTCAATATTAAATTGTTTAATTATTAATGTTTTAAAACCATTCTTTCTTATTGCGTGTACTGCAAGTGCTTAAAAGGATAGTTCACACAAAAATAACAATTCTGTCATCATTTACTCTTCCTTCACTTGTTCAAAACCTATTTGTGTTTCTTTCTTCTGTTGAACACAAAAGAAGGTATTTTGAAAAATGCTGGTTGCTGGGACCCATTAACTTCCATAGCATTTTCTTTTTTACACCCAGAATTCTTCAAAATGTCTTCTGTGTTCAACAGAGGAAAGAAAGGTTTAAAACAACATGAAGGAGAGTAAAGGTAATGACAGAATTAAACACTTATTATTGTCACAAGCTTTTTTCCCCTGACAATTTGATGTGATTTGCTGAATTAAACATGCAACTTATGTTGTTAAAATGAAATAATTAACAGTTTCCTATAGTTCACAAGTGTTTTCTTTTTCTTCACACCTTTGTTTTTTCTTCACACAAACTATATTGTCATTAAAAGTGACTTTGTAAAACTTCAGTTACATTCTCAGCATCAGATGTTGTCAAATCTGAGATCGACACTGCAAAAAATGCTTTTTTTGGTCTTGTTTCTAGTCCAAATATCGAAAAAATCTTAATAAGAAATAATATGTTAAAATTAGTCAAGTCAGGTCAAGTCGTGCTTTATTGTCATTCCGCTACATGTGTGGACATACAGAGGAACAAAATGTCATGTCTCACAGGACAACATGCTACATGGATTAATCATAAATACAAACACAACACTGGATATAAGAACTATTATAGAAAACTTATGCATAACTAACATATATTCATTCATTCATTTTCTTTTCGGCTTAGTCCCTTTATTAATCTGGGGTCGCCACAGTGGAATGAACCGCCAACTTCATTCATTCATTTTCATTTCGGCTTAGTCCCTTTATTAATCTGGGGTCACCACAGCGGAATGAACCGCCAACTTATCCAGCATATGTTTTATGCAGCGGATGCCCTTCCAGCTGCAACCCATCACTGGGAAACATCCATACACACTCATTCACACAAATACACTACGGACAATTTAGCTTACCCAATTCACCTATACCGCATGTCTTTGGACTTGTGGGGGAAACCGGAGCACTCGGGGGAAACCCACACCAACATGGGGAGAACATGCAAACTCCACACAGAAATGCCAACTGACCCAGCCGAGACTCGAACCAGCGACCTTCTTGCTGTGAGGCGATCGTGCTATCCACTGCGCCACCGTGAGGCCTCAACTAACATATATTATAAAATAGAATAAAAAACTTAAACTATACACATAAGACAGGCTATACAAGTACTTTTACATGAGACTGAACAATGTTGTGCAGGATATTGTACAAAAAAAGGTATTTAAGGTCTAATATTGTACAGGAGGTATTTAAGGTTGAAGCAAGCAGTGCAACATGATTGTGGTACATTTATAGTAAACACTGAGTCCTTGTAAGGTGGAGTTTAGATAAAGTGTCAGGTGCATGAGAGAGAAGAGTGTTTCTACAGGTGGTTTGTCAAGCCCACTCCCCTGAATGAAGCACAATTTAAAAATGCACAGTGTTTCCAAGAGACATGGAGTGATTAGGAAAGTGTCTATAGTGCAAATGTGCAACCTGGTGCAAGAGTCAGAGAGACGAGGGGGTGTCCTTCCACAGGTGGTTTGTTAAGCCCACTCATCTGTATGGGACATACTCAGGAATGCATGGGGAGGTTTCAGAGGGGGGTAAGTTGACTGGAGTTGAGGGCTCTAACAGCCTGTGGGAAGAAGCTGTTGAGTAGTCTAGCTGAGCAGGTTTTAATACTTCGAAACCTTCTTCCTGATTGCAGCAGCTGAAAGAGACTGTGGAAGGGGTGAGTAGAGTCTTTAACAATACTGCTAGCTTTGCTGGAGCCCCGTGAGAGGAAAATGTTCTGAATTGAGGATAGAGGGGCACCAATGATCTTTTCGGCGGTGTTCACTGTGCGCTGGAGGGTCTTGAGGTCAAATTAAGGGTCTTAAGGGTCTTGCCGTCAAATTAAGTGAGTTTTTACTTAAAACAAGCAAAATAATCTGCAATGGAGTAAGAAAATAATCTAATGTCAAAACGAATAACAAGATTATTTTGCTTGTTTTAAGTAAAAACTCACTTCATTTTGCCACATTATTTAAAAAACAAACAAAAAAAAAACAGATAAGGCTTTTTGTTTGTCTAGAAAATGCTTCTTGACTTAAGATTTTTTGGTCTAGAAACAAGACAAAAAATCAAGAGGAGCTTTTTTTTGCAGTGAAGATCACATAATACATTTCAAAAGTGAAAATAAAAGAAAAACACCCAAGAATCATGATCAGGTACATACTAATCAACATATATGTTTTACAGTGTATTAAAGTCATGTCACCAAAACGTTGCAAACCATTTAAAAAGTTTACCACATACTTAAAAAAACATAATTGTAGCCGGTATTCAGAACAGCATGCTAGTATTCATCAAACACAAATAATTCAAGCACATGAAACCATTCATACTGAGAATGAGAAGGGCTAATACAGGAAGCGTTTGATCAGCATATGAAACAAACCCAGTCGAAAACACACACCAAAACTCCAGTTACGACTTTGACCGTGATTCCCTCAGATCACTTTATCTCCACAGGGAACTGTTTCATTTACCTTCTTAGTCTGTTTAGATTTATATTCAATCTGTCATTCTTGAAGGTAAACTCACCCTGGCCTTCTGCATTCATTACACGCTCATGGAAAAACAAAGTCATTTGAACTTTGAAAATCCATCTCTGTGCGCAAACAGCCCAAACATAGTTCTCTCATGCTATATGTGAAACATTCCTCATCTATCTTTAATACGACACCCAAATGTAGCTTGAAACTTCAGCGTACTTTAATGTAGTTACTAACGGCTAGGAAATGTGGTCATAATTGTGTCTATTGTACAGTTTAGTGCCATTGGAAGAGGAATATGGGCTTTTACTTCTCCCCGATTGGGTTATTGTAATTCCTATATCCTAAAATCACTTTTCAATATCTTTAAATTGACAAAGAGCAGTACTCCACTTCTAGAGTTTCGGCTGTTTCTTCTTCCTGATTGAGTTACTGTAATTCTTCAGTTCCAGATGAGGTCACTTAATGTGTTAAAGTTGAAGAAGAGCAGAACACCACATCTATGACACTAATGACTCAAAAATACTCCAAAAAATGGAGAGAATGGAATCAATATTCTCCTAAAATCTCTCTGATGGGTTTATATCATTCGGAAAATAGATTTTGAAATGCAATAACCAAGCTCTATACATTTGCAATGCCACAATGTCACCCCTTTCTATTCACTATCACCTTTTTAACAAGAGTTTCTGTGAAAAAAAAGTCTCTTTTATAGAAGAAAAACCAATTCAACAATGCAAAAATGTAAATGATAATAGTTTTGATTTACCATATAATTCTTATAAATCTCAAAAATCAAATGTAAAGTTTTGCATTTACATAAATCAGTGTAATATGGCAAGCTATTTTAACATGTACATTTTTTTTGCATTAAGTACAGGTACTTATTTACTAGCCAATAGTGCTTATTTTTAAGTACTAGTACTTAGCATATTTTTAAAAGTTACTAGCTCTTATTCAATACATACTAGTTCTAATTTATTAGATGCTGCAATTTATTAAATAATAGCCCTTATTTGTTAGGTACTTATTAGATACTAGTACTTATTTCATTAGTGTCTAGTGATTGTTACTAGTAAAAAATGTAGTAGTAACCTATTATTAGATACTAGTGCTAAATCATTACATACATTCTTTATACAGTTGTACATATTAAATGATCTAATGAATAATTACTCATTTAAAAGGTGCCAGTACCTAAAAAAATAGTGGTAATGATAATGGTAAATAATGGTAAAGATAAATCACAGAAGTATAAAATCTGTACTATTAAGATTTTTCTTACTGATTAAATGTTAAAAAAGCCTGCCATATTGCAATCACCCCCTATAGTCTTCTGATACAACACAATAGGGCTCAAATCTCATTTGCACTTATTTACATTCAGAAATGGCATGTCAAGACATGTTGTGGCAGCTCTGGCATGAGAAGCAACCGCTGTTGTCAAATCTGGTGCAATTTGACTTGACACTGCCATTTAAATAAACGCATGAAACCTGATAGTTATGATGGAGGGGCAGATATTTCGACACAGCTGCTGTGTTTATTTCATTTTTGAAGCTTGAGAAGTCACTATTCATTTTTTAAAGGAACATTCCAAAAATAGCATGTTTTACAGGTATGTGACGACAAAACAAAGAAGACAAATTTGGATTTCATAATTTTGGGACAACTGTTCTTGAAAGCTATAGGGAAGGATGTTTCAGACACTTTAAAAATAGTTAGCTAGCTTTAAAAATTGTGCCAGCTATTAAGTAAGCAGCCACAAAAAAGTACATTCTATATAGTATGAGTGTGTGTATCATGAATGTAATTTGGATGTACTACAATCACCATATATAGTAGGGAAGTATGTGATTTCAGATGCAACATTTGAGTATTTGCTTCTCCAATGGTACATAGAGACAATTCAGCAAACAAACGGGGCATTAAAAGACTGGCTGTGATGTTTTTACTTACCCAGAACACCCAATCTGTAGTTCATAGTGACGACAATCACATTTCCATAGGCCGCAAGAACGCTTGCATCAAACATGTTTCCCGTTCCCTCCATATATGAACCACCATGGATGAACAACATCACAGGCTTCTTCCGACGATCTCTAATATCTGTGTAAAGCATAAACATATATACAAAATCATAAACATAGCAGATAATATATAAATGTCAATGCTGCAGCTTCACTGAAAACTGGAAAACCTTAAGCAGGCATCAACCCAGGCGCATTAGAAAAGTGTGCACCTACATCAACCTACATTTTTGTGAAACGTGACATTTGTTGCATCTGGTATGTATTGTTGCATATTTGAGATGAAAAATAGCTCACTTTTTATGTGGTTGTACTTAGATTTGAGTCCAGTGATACATGGTTCCACAAAACAGATAAAAACAATGTAAAATCAAGGTAAACTATGTGGTCGCAATGCACTTTTTGTCTTATGTCTACATCTGACAGATGGCACTATTATTCATTCATTCATTCATTCATTCATTTTCATTTCGGCTTAGTCCCTTTATTAA
>CAIGQW010005633.1:6723065-6746783 GCA_903798125.1 Danio choprae | reverse complement strand
GTGTGTATGTGTGTGTGTCTGTGTGTGTGTGTGTGTGTGTGTGTGTGTGTGTGTGTGTGTGTGTGTGTGTGTGTGTGTGTGTGTGTGTGTGTGTATACATGGTTTACAGGGTCAAAGGACCAGGTTACTCACCAGCATTACCTGGTATAGAGGGACACATCAGTCAACATGAAGTCAGAAAATGTAATAAAATTACATTTTATTCTTTTAAATATTTAAAATAGTTACAATTAGTGTTGTTTGACTTTTCTCATAAATACATCTGTTTATGCTACATGACTACGTGACATTAATTCAAATATATATTATACTCACACAAGTTATATGAAACATTAAAAACCCCTGCCGCTTGACTCGCAATTTATGTCTTTGAGGAATGTAAAATCAAGCTTGTTAACGTAATTTAATTCACAAAGCAAAATGGGATATTTCATCTGTGGCCCATGGAAATGTCTGATCAAATTATTGAAACAAATATGTATGACATAATTTACTTTTATCTAATAGATTTTATACTATTACTACTACATGAAAATTGTCTTGTTTTATTTCTTCAAATTATATTTAGATGATTTAAGTACAGTAGGTTTGCAGAGATGTGAAAGATAAACCTACATTTCAACTTACAGTGGTGCTGATACTTTTTATTTAATCTTTTTTACTTTTAGGTAACTGTAAAACCTCCCAAGAAATGTCATATTATCAAACAGGGTCATTTTAAGATATTATAATTCTTACTATTAACAAACAGTTATCTAACACATTTAGCTCAATAAACTACTAATTTGCAGCTTATTAATAGTTAGTAAGGTAGTAGTTGCAGAATGTAGAATGGGATGTAGAATAATATCTTGCTTTATGAGTTTTAAAGGGGACTTATTATGTCAATTTAATCAAGATGTAAAATAAATCTCGGATGTCCCTAGCTTGTGTATATGAAGTTTCAGCACAAAATACCCAACAAATAATTTTTTATGACGCTTTGAAACTGACCCTTTTAGGCTTTGATCCAAATTCTGCTGTTTTGGTGACTGTCACTTTAAATTCAACCATGATTGAGCTCCCAGCACTCACACTGTTCAAAAGAGGTGGAGCTGAAAATGCCTGTGTGTCAGCATAGCGGCAGATTCTAAACAGGACTAATATTATCTCTGTGAAAAACTAAAAATGTCCAAAAAGTGTAGAAGGTAGTCCATGGAGACTACAGTGTTCATTTGTGCATCCTAAGAATCTAATGGCGAATGGCTACTTCTCACTCAGGGCTGTCTATGCCAATGAGGGAGAGATCATCATTAGTAGGCGGGGCTTTCCCCCTCTGATGACATGTACAATGGGAGAATGATCAAAGTGTTTCTGAAGACTGTTTTTATCAAGTATGATTTTAATGAATTAATGTTTACCCTTAGTGGCTGGCTATATTCACATACTATTGTGTTGCGTTTGCAAGTCTGTGTGTGTGTCTATGTTCCCCCCGTGTGTGTGTCTCTCTGTCTCTGTCTCTTTTTCTCCCAACTTTTTCCTTCCTCACAGGTCCGCCCTAATTACGTCGGCGACGTCACCGGGGATTGGCTGGAGTGACGTAGGGTCTCTTTTAAAAAGTGGAATGGTCGGGGAGAGCGGAGAGGGAGTTGGAAGGCGATTTGCAATTGTTGATAAACTATAACAGCGATACTTGTTGTGGATTGTGTATTGTGTTGTGTGTGTAAATTTGGTTCCCTTGTTGTTATCCCTCCAGTGTTTTCCCCCCTGAAAGTTTTGTTTTGGATTTGTTTGTTACAACTGTAAAATATTGTATATACACGGTTGAAGCAGTTGGATTCCACACTTTTCTTTATTGTAAATATTTTCTGTAAAAATGTTTTTTATGTAAAAATGTTTTTTATATATAGGTAGGAAATGAGGGGTAGTATTGTATTTTTATTTCTGTTATTTTCTTTGTAAGGTGTAGGTAGTTTTATTATGGGTGTTTAGGGTGTTTTATTTATGTTACGACTACGGGTCAAGGGTGTAACATAAATAAAACACGGGGGCTCGTCTGGGATTTGAACCCGGGACCTCTCGCACCCCAAGCGAGAATCATACCCCACACAACGATGTTTAAACTCCTTATAAAAGTAACTTTTGCACAATAGGTTCCGCTTTAATAAAAAGCCAATATCTTAATAATATGAAATAATACGCCAGTACTTAATAGTGAAAATTGGTACTTTAACTAAAGTGTTACCCTAAATAGTACTATGCTAATATTAAATAGTTCATCAAAAAAATTATAATAATAATTTACTTAGGGCCAATTTACACCTGGTATTAAGATGCGTTTCAGTTGACAGGATCACAAGTAGACAAGAGAAACTTTTGTGTTTACACCAGCTGTTTTAATTCGCGTCTTCTGTCCACTTTCAAGCACTTTCCTCATTTCTTTGTGGGGTGGAGGGGTCAATGGACAAGTCTATGTATGAGCCTTTTCTGATCTTTCTATCTAATATTGCGAAATACGCAGGTGAACTTCACATATCAAGTCAAAATGAGACTGTAGAAGCTGCAGAGATAAGCAGCAGCTTTTGTAACTCCTCTGATAGCAGCAAATTAGAACACCATACATTTGCATTCTTTTTAAAAGAGTTTTGGACTACTTCTGAAAATCGTTAAAATGGCTCAAATGTTTCTGACCCTGTATTTAGCACTGCTCACCTGTTATTGGACCATGAAAAAAATTACTTTTGCTGCATCAGAATCTCACAGATTTCATTAATCACAATGTGTCTATTACTTAGATCAAGCCGCCTCTTCTTTCAGTTTTTTTGACTACATGTCCTTGAGAATAATTTTTTTAAATACTGTAAAACGGTAGATTATAAGGCTATGTATAAGGCTGATGTATCATATTTTTAAATGTAATTTCTATAACTTATAATAGGGGATTTATTTATTTTTTGACCACAGAACCGTGATACAAACTGAAACGACAATTTTATGAGCTGTCCCTCCCTTACTTAACACCAAGTGGGTCCTCATGTTCCCTTCATCTCAAATCTGATTGAATTTCTTTATTCAGTGGAACACAAAATAAATCATCCATCAGAATGGTGACCAAAATGCGTTAAGCAAGATATTGAAGGACTTAATATAAAAATATTAAAGGTTTGGTAACACTTTAGTTTAAGTAACAATTCTCAACATCAACTACTGGCTTATTACCTGCCTATTATTAAGACATTGGCTGTTTATTTGTATTTATAAAGTTAATATTCAGCATGATCTTATTCAAGATACCTAAACCCAACTACCTTAATAATTATTAATAAGCAGCAAATTAGGCATTTATTGAGGCAAAAGTCGTAGCTAATGGTTAATTATTTGCGAGAATTGTAACATAATAAAATGTGACAGGCAGTTTTTATATTTGGTTTTATGAAGCCTGTTTGATGCTTTGGGAGACTTTTATTACACATGCACATTCAACTAAACATCTGCTATTGTGTTGAAAAATGTGAGCTGTCCCTTTAATGTCAATAATAATGAATAAAAGAATCAGATGCTGTAAAAGCAGATTCTTCAAGCAAGTTTTTTTTGCTGCAGTATAGAGATATTGTGTGTGTATATGTGTGTGTGTGTGTGTGTGATGCATTGAAGAGAAGCACACAGAATCCACAAACATCTTATCTGGGACAACCCTGCTTACGAATCCATGAGTATAATCTTTGTGTGTATGTGTGTGTGTGTATGTGTGTGTGTGTGTGTGTGTGTAAGAGCGAGGGAAGAATAGGGAGACACAGGAAGAGAGAGAGAGAGAGACCGTATGCAAAGCGTTAGCCTCAATATGGGATGGAAAGACTTGGAAATAGAGCGAGAAAGAGAGGGAGAGAGAGAGCGAGAGAGAGAGAGCAAGCACAACGCCCAGATCCTTTCAACAGAGGCCTTAGTATCCTATTCGCTTCAAAACATCCTCAAAATACAAGAACGCTATTCTGTCTCTCCTCCTCCAAGCCTGCATCTCTCTCTTCCTCTCCTTTGCCGCACCTCCCCCTCCCTCTTTCCCTCTGATCTCCTGCTTTTCCTTCTCCTCTCCCCCTTTCCTCAACTCTTTGCCTTCATCTTTGCATGTCTGTTCTTGTTATGGGATCTCTTTACCTTTCTTCACCTGCTCGTCTTTTGTTCTTTTCCATCTAGGCTTTTCTCAGCGCTATTTACAGGAAACTAAAGCATAGAGGATGGGATTCGAACCCAGATCCCTGTGCGACACTGTGCGTCGTGAGCGAAACGCACTACCTTTCACACCACGACCATCCCTCCCTTCTTGTTCCTGTCTCCCGCCCACACATCCTCTCTCTCTCTCTCACTTTCAAAGCTCCGTGAATCTCATTTCATCATATACTCATCTTTATCACCACACTTTTTTTTAGCGATCTCTCCCCCTCCGTGCTCTCAAATTGGTGATCTGAGCGCTCCCCCTCTCCTCCTCTCTTTCATCTCTCCTCTCTGTCGTTCTCCTTCTCTACTCCGTCGCCACTGCGCGTTCTTTCTCCTCTTCTCTCCCGTGTTCAGAGACGCAAAATTGGATTAGCTGGCAGTGTCTCTATTTAAACCTCTGCAATTAGAGACGCCCGGAATCCGAGAACTCAACGCACCGAGCGCAAAGCACAGACATGTATGCTGTGAAGAATGATAGTCATATTAAATGGAAAGAGAATGGAAAAACGAGACTGTAAATATTTTACCTGTTGTTTATGTAATAGTAACTGCCAGTAATAGTAACTAAGTAATTGCATAAAAGGCTATGTGTTTATTTCTATTGGTAACAATACGTTTTATGTAATAAGCAATTTGTACTCATTTTTATTGCTGTGTAGTGACTGGATTAACTGGATTACATAATTAGATTTTTCAAATGTTGTATTTGTATGTGGATTATATTAGTCACTTTTCTACTATTGGTCCAAATTGTTGTCATTGCTTAAACTATTCTTTTCCATGCCAATTTGGGCTGGTTAACATGGTTTTATTTTCCATGGTGGTGCTGGTAACTGTGGAATGTTATACAAATGCGTCAGGCGTTGATTTAGTAACGCAAGTGCAATTTTACCATCTCTAAGGCCGATGATCAGATATTTCTGGAGACTCTTTTTTTCTCTGCTTACTTTGTTGAATAACAAAAAAGAACAAGTTAATAGCATGTTTCCGCTAAGCCTGTTATGTAGAAACTGGCAGCCAGGTGGCGACATTATGCGCCCATCAACTTTACCAGTCCATAATGTAATGGCTTAGCATGGTGGTCTAACTGTGCTTAGAATTTTGTGCCAAGAAAGGTTTGTAATTGTGCTGCACCATACCAGGCTCATGTGGAAATACCACTGGAATCATATCTGATTGTTCTTAGAACTATTAGGCAAAATAATGGAAAAGTGGCTTTACATTTTAAAATGCACACGATTAGATTACAGTTACTTTATTATAGATTATAAGATTATACATTATTCACACAATAGCATTAAACTATTCATCTCTTATATATTTAATATAGCTTGAATATTCACTATATAAAATGAATTTGTAGCCCATGCTTTTGAATTTGGCCCTCCTTGATCAATTAAAAGAGACTAATGTAAAAGACAAAAATTGACTAAACATTGCGGATGTACAAAACATTTAAATTTGGAAGATTTTGAACATGGCAAAGTCTGTTTATTTATGTTTGTTCACGTGATGCAGGGATTTCAGAATTTTTTTGTCCATATTATTCCTTTGAGCTAAAATATTTTATTTAAAGTTGTCATTTGAATGATTGACAACATATTCGCATCTTCACAGTTCTCAGGTGCTGGTTAATGGTCACACCTACATGCAGGCGAACAAATCAATTATTTAAAATTTGGTTATTCATTCATTTGAATAAGTCCCTTATTTATCAGGGGTCGCCACAGCGGAATGAACCTCCAACTAATCCAGCATATGTTTTACACAGCGGTTGCCCTTCCAGCTGCAACCTAGTACTGGGAAAACACCCATACACTCTCACATTAACACACACACTTATACACTACGGCCAATTCAGTTTATCCAATTCACTTATACCGGATGTCTTTGGACTCTGGGGGGAAACCGGAGCACCCGGAGGAAACCCATGCGAACACGGAGAACATGCAAACTCCACAAAAAAATGCCAACTGGCCCAGGCCGGGACTTGAAGCAGCAACCTTCTTGCTGTGAGGTGACAGTGCTAGCCACTGAGCCACCATGCTGCCCTAAATTTGGGTATTCAAATGTTTTTATTGTTTCATTTAAAAAAAAAAAAATGATTAAGTTAATTACATTTTTTCCCTCCTTCGCAGGGTGGCAGGGCGCACCCTTATAGATAGGGTGAGGAGCTCTGTCACCCGGGAGGAGCTCGGAGTAGAGCCGCTGCTCCTCCACATCGAGAGAAGTCAGCTGAGGTGGCTCGGGCATCTGTTTCGGATGCCTCCTGGACGCCTACCTAGGGAGGTGTTCCAGGCATGTCCCACCGGGAAGAGGCCTCGGGGAAGACCCAGGACACGCTGGAGAGACTATGTCTCTTGGCTGGCCTGGGAACGCCTCGGGATCCCCCCGGAGGAGCTGGAGGAAGTGTCTGGGGAGAGGGAAGTCTGGGGTTCTCTCCTAAGACTGCTACCCCCGCAACCCGGCCCCGGATAAGCGGTTGAAAATGAATGAATGAATGAATGAACATTTTTTCCCACAAATCCAAGATTGGGAATTCACAGAGCTATGTAATGTTTAATTGTTTTTATAGTGTTGAAAACTCTCAATGATTCCATTCAAATCTGTGTTATAAACAAGTAAGGTCAAAAGTAATCTAAAAGTAATCCTAAAGTAATGAGAATAGATTACCTAAATTGAGTAATCTAGATTTGTAATAAACTCAAAATCAAAAAATGGATTCTAGACAGCACTGCTACCTATCCAGTGAAAATCTATGCAGTATGCAAATTATATCAATTACTCTCTATTGTGTTGTTTCATATTTTTGACGTTCTTTCTAAAGTGGAACATAAAGGAAAAAAAATAAGATAATAATAATTTCACAGTTTGATACTGTGAATTTCAAGCTTCTAAAAGGGCGCAATTCACTGAATTGGTGCATTGACCTTTTGAAATATTCATTCAACAAGGTTTTGTGAACTGAATCAATTGATTCATTGTACAGAGTCAAAAGACTTGCTTATGAAATGGACATTGTTATGTCTACCAGAGACACTCTTGCAGGAAAAGAGAATTATGGCTGATGACTAGATTTTTGGTCATATGAACCACTTTTATAATACTTTGTGATTTTGCATCTGAATATCAAAATTCTGAAACTGCAATTGGTTTTGGAAGGAAAACAATATATCCATATTTTAGTACATCAAGATGTGATACATCAAAGTAAGTAAATAAAGAAAGACTTTTGGATGAGCCATATCACTTAAAAACAGAGCATATTTGGTTTATAGTAAAATAAAATAAATTACAAAATGCTGTGTTCTTGTATTTGTAACAAAATAAAAGGCAATCATAACATTTGAGATATAATTTGAATTACAGTTCACCAAAGAATAGTACATTTGAGATAATTTTCTCAACCTGATGAGTTTCTTTATTCTGCTGAACACAAAGAAAAATATTTTGAAGAAGGATGGCAACCAAGCATATCCTGTTCCTTGTTTAATTCTATCACATTTTCATACAACAGAAGCCATAAGGATCAACAATTCATACAGGTCTAAAACAACTTTAGGGAGAGTACATGATAACAGAAGCTTAATTTTTGGATGAACTATGCTTTTTGAGGCTAATATTCTCAACAAAATTAT
This sequence comes from Danio choprae, assembly GCA_903798125.1. NCBI lineage: Eukaryota > Metazoa > Chordata > Actinopteri > Cypriniformes > Danionidae > Danio > Danio choprae. Next base: position 6,738,954 of record CAIGQW010005633.1, on the reverse strand, counting down.
TGTCACAATATCTAACCTTCTATTTCCACTGCCTACATCATTACAGTGGATATCAATACAGTTTAAAGTTCAAAGCAGATTTATACGGTGTATAAAGAACCACAGGGTTTTTTTTCCCAGTGAATATCTGGCAACCACAGCTGATGGGTTTCTTCAAACACAACACAGAAACACACATTTTGTGAAAACTGGGAAGGAGTGTTACATGGAATGATCAACATGCGCACATACACACGTTCACGAACACAAATGTACTCCAGACACACATATATGCTACAAACACATATACACAACAAGGGATTATCAGCAGTGATCTTCTTCTTATAGAAATTTAAGCAATACAATAAAAAGTATATTATATTACTTTTCCATACTATTCAGAATCTGGATTTTACCGAAAACAATAAATCAGACTGTTGTCTTTTACAGACTTACGGCATTAGCTACTCTACTGCATTCTCAGCTGGATCCATGTCAGCCAATGAAATTGCACTAAATCACAGGGGGCTGATGGGATTTGTAGTTTATTGATTTCTGGCTAATCCTTTGCCATTCATCAGAAAGGACACAAAACGTATAATGAAATCTTAATAAGCGTTGACGGGTGATTATTCCTAAAACAAAAAGCCTGTTATAATGAAATGATGTAAGAATGGTTTGTTTCAAGAGGAGATTCAAATATATACGCAGCAGCACATCAGCAGTGTATGAATTAGTGAAAGTACGCTTGAGCATATGTACGCGTTTGTCCGTGGCTGGTAGAGCTAAAAGCAAAATGCGAAAACATACAAGACAAAATAATCAAGAGAAATAATGCCACATATTATAACCCCTCAAAAAAAAGAGAGAGAGAGTCTGAAAAACAAGACAAAAAGGGAAAAACATGCAAGAAAAATACCTTCGTCCCTCGGTCTGTTCATTGAAGACTCATCGTGTTTTTTTGTGAGCGGACCTGGGGTTAAGACAAAAAGGGGGGGAAAGAGAAAAGACAAAATTCAAAAAGATTTTACTGCGCTTAAACAAAAAGAGCAAAAAATTCCAAAACAGCAAAACAAGAAAAATGACAAACTAGCAAGAGATCATGTGTCCCACTTGAAAAGAAGAGCCAAAAACAGCAGCCAAAGCAAACCAATGAAACAGACAGCAAACTCAGAGGAAGAGAAAGAGAGAGAAACTGATGGTGGTGTGACATCTGCTAACATCCCTACCAGCAGTTACAACGTTATTGTGGGGTTTTTTCCCCCTCAGTTTTCCCTTTCACACACACTCATTCGTTATATGCCAGGCTTTCAATGACAAATGTCCAGCCTTCTTCCTCTGTGCCCAGAGAGAGAGATAGAGAGAGAGAAAGTGAAAACGCTGTAGCAAAGCTGCGTTTAGTGCAACGGCCCTCAGGAGTCCTCCTTCTTAATGTCCTGTGGGACAGAAACTCCCCCTCACAGGATAAGACTGCTGAAACTGTGTTCTCTCTTTTCCTGTCTCGCAAACAAACAAGCAAATGGGTTGTGTAATTTCCTTAAGAAAGCATCTGCCACTGACATTCTTTTATAGCTTTAAATGAAGATCTTGATCTCTTCAAATTTCTGAACAATGTGAGCATATGGCGCAAAGTGGAAATTGAAGTCACAATCAGGGTTCTGTATCATTTCACACTGGAAATAATGTCTGCAAAAAAGGCAGTTACATAAAAAGTACTTCAGCGTTTGTTTAATTGAAATTGATATAAACTATATCCATAATTCATTTCATAATATTATGTTAAATAACACATGATGCTAGAAGATTTTTGGATGACAGTGCATAAAGTGTTGTTTTTGTAAAAGGCACAATATGTAAGATTTATTCATTAAAATGTCCAAAAAAAACTGTGTTATTAGTTTTGCTGACTTACATACTTACAATATGCCAAATGTTTCAAAGAATGTTCAAATCCAGAGAAATAATCAATTTTAACTAGTGACATGGAGCATATCCTATGCCTCCATGCTGATGACGTCATATTCAAACCAGAAGCAGTCGACTGTAGCATAATAAAAGCTCTGCTGCTTTCGTGCCGCGTCATGCATGTCTCTCATTAGCAATTTGGTTCAGCATTTAATCTAATTTCCCTTTGATAGATTTCAGCCTTACTCTGCTTCATAGTACCATGACAATATGTTTTAAATACTTTAGCTCATCCAAGAACATTAGTTCTGCAAGTCCTACAGGATGTAACGAAGCCACAACTCCCATGATTCCACACTCAATAACAGCGTCTTCATACACTTTATAGTTATACACCAAATACACATTTGTTTGTTGTGAATACACGCCCTCTACTGGTTAAAATTAAAATGAAAAAAACTCATATAATTTCTAAATGAATAAAAAGTTTGCAAACTTGCAATAAATACTTGCAGAATTAATATTAAAATAGCATTCTTTAGATGCTTACCATGGTATTTCTGTATCATTTTGTAATCTCATATTAATATCAGTGTACAATATATTCTTATCATACCATACTGCCATCTGTTGCAGTCAGTAAAAGCGAGGGTGAGGAGATGATCTATTTGCAGCTTTTATTGATTATTTTTATTATTAATTATAATAATAATAATAACAATAATAATAAAAGACAATCCAAAACACAATTTAGGTATTGGACATTTTATAAAAGCTTTGTAAACATGGGCAAAACAACACTGGACAAAAAGAATTAAAAGAGTAACTAAACCAGACACAGGTGAACATAATAAAAAAGCAAATGAATAACCATAGACACAAACTAGAAGTCAAGTTGGGTATCAAAGAAAAGAGTATTCATTAATTTCCCCCCACCTTCAATTCCTTCCAGTATAGGAAATCAAACCTGCAACCTTTGGACTCCCAAACCATTAGGCCACAATTGCTCCAAGATTAATATTTGAAATGTATAAGATTTTGGTATGGTACTTAATGCAAAACTGAGACATGGAGCCAACTCTAGCAGGAACTATAGCAAGTCTAAAAAAAAAAGTTCTACACTATATTTGTACATATTTGACTTCTATTTGTACAGTATATTTGACATCTTGTACACTATATACAGCATGATAAATCTTTGTAAGAGTTGGTCTACTGCTAATATTCAATCAAAACGCTGCTAGTTAAATTCTACTTTCTTCTCATTTTGGGTCTCATTCACCACACTTGAGCAAACCCTAGTTTAATAAGTGCATTTTAGTAGCTCTATTAGTTCATCTTGTAATAGATTTGTTCTGTCGCTGGCTTCTTCAGGACTGGAGCTAAGAGGATCTGGTGCAGCGACACACATTAGCATCTGTCGCTAACTCAGGTTAAATGCTAAATGTTTGTGTGGCGACAGCCATTAATGGGTATTATCAGCATGACCCCCAACCCCCTCCCTCAGTACTGGCGGTGGGCCTGTAAGAGACAAGATAGAAATCGTCTCCATTTATTTACCGTTTATCTGCTACACAGGCTCTCCACACCAACAGACCACACGCGCACACACAAACCCCATTTGTCATTTGCTGTGTGCAATCCTGACCCAGTTTATTCAGTACACACATAATGATCATATATATATATACATACATGACCAACTATTCTGCTTTATAGCAAAACTGATTTTTAATCTTTAAATAAAAAAAAGACCTACTGTGCTTTTGTTATCAATTATTTATGTTTTTAAAGTCCCCCTGAAATCTATTTCCTTTGTACTTTTTACATGTTGGTATCAATATTTTAGTCTTAAAAGGACAGTTCCACCAAAAATGAAGGTTTACTCACCATTTACTCTTCCTCAACTGCTCCCAAACCTTTTTGAGTTACTTTATTCTGCTGAATACAAAAGAAGATATTCTGAAAAAGCTGAAAACCTGTAACCATTGACTTGCATAGTAGGAAAAACAAATTCTATAGAAACCAATGGATATATTTTATTTTGTGTTCAGCAGATGAAAGAAAGTCAAACCGGATTGGAAAAAGTGAGGAAAGACAACTATCCCTTTAAGATTATTTACAGTGTAAGCAAGCTTTCTCCAAAACATAGAAAACATTTGCATTTAGAAGATGCTTTTAAAATGTACCATTTCTCACTACCACCAATATGAATAAATGGTTTTAATGACATCACTGTGCACTTCTCATACGATCTTCTTACCAATCAAATGCTGTCTAGAATATAAAGCGCCCCCGTCCCCTAAAAGACACTGCAGTTTTTTTGTGGGGAACCCCCCAAAAATGTGCTAAATTAACACTCATCTATTTACAGAGAGCACAGGAGGACTTTTCCACAAATCAGAGAGCTGCAGTGAGTGAAACATGCCAGAAGAGATCTTAAGCTCCACCCACGCCCATGTAGCACCATAAATGTTTGTTTATGTTTAAAGTTTGTAATGTTGTGGTTCACCTCCTATTTGAATGGTTTGATTCTTGCCTTTTAACAATTTAACAAAGACTTTTTAAATAATAAATACTTTCAGAATCCAGATTGCTAGCGTGTGGGCACTAGTGCTCTCTACTGTGTGAGTGAGGTAGAGCTATGTTTCTGTCTGACCAGAGACAGAATATTTGTCAAACCCACTCAACAACTGAAAATTTAGCTACTTTCTAAACCGCACCAAACAGAAATGACACACTTCATGCTAAATGAAATGGCACATATGCTCCGTCCTCACATTCTCGAGTGTGTGTGGCTGTTCTCGCATGTTCCTCTGAGCTGTATCTTCGCCTGAGTTGCACTTAAGCTTTGAGACTCGATCGATGCTGACGTGATTTTCAGTTCAATTCACCATCTCAGGTCAGTTCTTCCAGTAAAGGCTGGAGAGCAGGAGACAGGTTGATGGGAGTATGGAGCGAGCGTGCACGTGTGTGATTAAGTCTCTGCAACATCAGCACTTTATCGACGCTTAAAGCATTTGGAGATCAAGCTTTTACTATTTTACTGGTTACTACTTCCGTCTATATGGTCTACAGCATCCATTAAGGCTCAGGCTTTTCCCAGAAACTAATCCTCTTGGCCTTTGAAGACCATGCACCAGCTTTAAAACTAAGGCCCAGAATTCACCTTTAAGACATTAGGAGATGCCATCCACGTGACAAAAAAGTGGAAGATACAATAACCAAGACCTAAAATGGAGGAAAGATAATTTGCGTGGGATGAGTCTTGGGTGGTACGTGGGTTGGTGAGCGCCTGGTGTGGTGACAGTCAGAAAGGGAAAAAAACAGGCTCTGAGAATGTGGCGTTACTCCCAGCCTGAGAGATGGCAGCGTGCATGTTGAGCCGCTGAACAGTTTGTGCAGTAAACACTTTCTTTCTGAGAAAGTGTGTGTCTGTGTGTGTGTGTATTTGGTACTTTTTGACAGGAGTGTGTGACAGGAAAGCCGGCAGTACGCCATCCCAGTGTAACCAGCAGGTTTGTCCTCCCTGACAGGCTTGCCGTGTAGAGATGTCTTCAGTATATTCCCTCTGTCTCTTTTTTTCATCTCTCTGTCTCCCTCTCACTGTTTGCAAGGGGAGCAGACCTAGAAAAACAGTACATGAAAGCAATCTGCCTTGAAGGGCTGATGTCATGTGCTCAATATATATCTTCCCTCCATTAAAGAGTCTAGATGAGCCATTAAACAATAGCTATAGCAGCCTCTTTCTTTCTGTTTTGTATTAACTCTAATGTGACATATCCATTTTCCAGAGACTGTATTTGTTTTTTTCGCTCTGAAAGTTTAAATGCTGCGGCCAATCAGATGACATTGGTAGTTTAATATGCAGCTATATGGAGCAGAAGTCAGCCAAGATTTTGATGTGTGCTGGATTTGCCCGCACAATATACAGTAGAGTAAGTGTTGGGTTCTGGAAGTCAATTAATTTCCTCCATACAGAAATTTATTCTTAGCAATAACCGGTAGACTGGTTGTGAACTCTGAAGCTGTTAATCAACAGTATATGCATTTACTGAACCCGTTTGTTCGTATTTAATTCAACTTATTTTAAAATAAGTGTTGTTTATTAGCAGAATGTGTGTAGAAATTGTAGCAGAGTCGCAGCAAGCAAAGCATGGGGGGAATGCTTATCAGCACAATGCTAAGAAATTTACATTTACATTTAATTATTTGGCAGATACTTTTATGCAAGGTGACATGTGAATGAGGACAACAGACATAATCAAATCAACAAAAGAACAATATGCAAGTACTATGACAACAAATCCAAGTTAGTTAAATGCAGTATAGAGTAAGGATATAAAAAAATCTCAAGAATATCTCTAACAACCTTGTAGTAGACCCAGAAAGCTCTAGCAACTACTCAGCAATCACCCAGGATAGCAACAACCTAGAACACTCTAGCAATGGTTCAGCCATTTAAACTAATTCAAAACCATCTGTTTATACATTGAGGCTAGGCTTTCTCAATGTAAACTTTAGAGTTTAAAATGTAAAATTACATATAGATTTCTATTTTTATATATTAAATGCTACAATGAATTATACTATAATTTAATGTTTTAAATGTAATTTATTCCCATGACGGCAACGCTGAATTATCAGCATCATTACTCCAGTCATCAGTGTCATATGATGCTTTATAATTTGTCTGTTTGTTGCTCAATAAATGTTGAAAATATTTGTGCTGAATAATATTTTTCACAGAAATATTAGACTTTTATATTCGATATTGTATTATATAGATATATTTATATTAGATATTATAGTATATATATTTTATTATATATATTAGATTTTTCACAGTTCCTTGATGAATACAACATTCAAAAAAACAACATATATTTGTATATTTGAAAAAAATCCAAATCCCGATAAAAAAAATAGACTTATTGTGATAATAATGATAAGACCTATAATCGATCTGTGCAATGATTTATTACAGTAGAACGTGTGCAATACAGCTTTGCATTTATGAGCCTGTTTACCAACAGATTTACTGACATACTTTAACTTGAAATTCACTTCATAACATCAGTCGTGTTCAGTCGTGTTAACATGGTTTCATATCGCAGAATGAAAAAAAAAAAAAAAAAATATATATATATATATATATATATATATATATATATATATATATATATGGATTCATTCATTTTCTTTTCGGCTTAGTCCCGTTATTAATCTGGGGTCGCCACTGCGGAATGAACCGCCAACTTATCCAGCATATGTTTTACAGAGCGGATGCCCTTCCAGCTGCAACCCACCCCCAGGAAACATCCATACACACTCATTCACACACATACACTACGGCCAATTTAGCTTACCCAATTCACCTGTACCGCATGTCTTTGGACTTGTGGGGTAAACCGGAGCACCCAGAGGTGCAGAACATGCAAACTCCACACAGAAATGCCAACTGACCCAGCCGAGGCTCGAACCAGCGACCTTCTTGCTGTGAGGTGAGGAGAGTGCTACCCACTGCCTTATATATAATTTCATAGTATTCAGACGATAAAGGCTAATTAGCATTGAATTCTTAATATACTTTATGCTTATAAAATACCCAGGATGGCTTGAAGAATAGAAATAATCCAGATATTGCCACACGCGTTTGTCTTTTGTGTTCATATTTGATTTATTCATTTGTTTCTTTCTATCATCTTTATCTTTTTTTGCTCTGCAGCAGAGATAGCTGCTTCTCTATTCTCTATTTTATTATCATTTTTTATAAAAATATACAATTAATAAAATATAAAAATTGTAAAATATATATAAAAATGAATACTTTTCTCTAAAGATACAGGGCATTTTGTTGCTCAGTGGATACTACTTAATTATATCCTCATTAATATAAAGCCTGCAATAAAATATTGTGATGTCTATATTACCCATCCCTATTATAAATTTCCTAACTATCACTTTAACGCATCCTTGCTATTATTAATGGCTCAAAAGGAAACAAGAGAGCTTCATTAGAGAGAGAGAGAGAGAGAGAGAGAGAGAGAGAGAGAGAGAGAGAGAGCTACAAGCTTTCTCTGATGATACAGACCTCCTTGTATTTCAACTCGACCATGTGAGCATCTATAATAATATCATCCGTAACATAACCCCCCACTTTCCAGCATCCAATCAAATTCCAGAAGGATCCACTCCAAATCCCCACCTCACACCAACACTCCCGCTTAACATTCGATTTCACTCCAAAATGTCACATTACAGGAGCTAAATGGGTTGCGAATCCCATTTCATGTTGTTTTAAAAGTCACCCAGCAAGGAGGTGAGCACAGTCTCAAGTGACATGATGTAATGGCTAGTTTTTCAGTGAAATTTTTAGGAGAGAGAGAGAGAGAGAGGGAAGAATCGCCATCGTAATCGTCTCTGAGAGCTCAGTGTAAATGAGGTCATTGAACACGCGTGTGCGTATGAGTGTGTGTTTCTTTTGCCCGTGGGCAAGCAAGAAGACCGTCCACGTTCTCCATGACATAAACCTTCAGTTACTGCTAACAATCTCCCAGCTGCTCCCACTCAAACAAGTGTCATCTTTCTCTTCCCTTTTCGCTGTCGCGCTCCATCTATCTCTTGTTCGCTGTCTGCGTCTGCTGCATCATGCTGGGCTCTGAAATATAGCTTTTAATAAAGCGTATAGATGGTAAACGCAGTAATAAAAATGGAGGATTGGGGTTGTTTGGTGGAGGCAGATCTGTGGCAGGGTCTAACGCAGTCGGCTAGACGTGAACACAGCTGCCTTTCCACACAGAGCACAGCTGGAGGTAAAAGATGTGTGTGTTTTATGTAGAGCTGTTGGCTCTAATAGACCTTTCACGGGGAAAAAGAGGATCTGCCATGTTGTTAGTGCTGCATGTATGGCAACTGCTTTTGGTCATTCTGTATGAAGGGTTGAGTTTAAAACAAATCTCTAATGCTCAGTACTGGTTGGGTGTGTAATGTACACTTTATTGTTTATAAAGTGCTCATAATTGATATCTCAAATAAGGTTATGTGAAGAGAGATGCTTTTACTGTACTGAGGTTTTAGATAGAACATGTTGAAAGAGAGACTCAAGCTTTATCTGGGGCAAGAATATGATAAGGGTGAAATCTGACAAGAATGTGTCTAGCTCCTAATAATTAAAGTGGAATAATAAAAACATTATTATTTGAAAAATCAGGTCACATTTCATCCCAAAATTAAAAGAGAAAAATTATATTTTCTTAAAAGAGTTTTTATTATTATTACAATAGTCTATAATTAGCAGGAATATTTTTGTTTCCTGTTTTTCTTTTTTTTATTATTATAAAAAGTAATGTCTATCATAGATATTTTTTACCATGATTTGCAGAAGGCAACTAACAGTTTATAAATCAAACATTCTTGCGTATTTTAAAGAATAATCACTTGATGACATATTAAAAGACTCTATTTAAGGATCACAGCACAGCCCCAAAATATTAATTAATATTCATTTAAAATTTTGAAACTTTGCTATTGTCCTGCTAGTTTTTACCCATGTCCACAAGATTTTTTTTAAATGATCAATGTACAATAAATATAAAAGTAATAGTTTGCTTTTTATATATTGATAAGCACAGACTAGAATATGACATGTTTTGATTATTTCTTTTTATACAAATTATTTGAAGTATTAAAGTACACACTTAACTTCTTTCTCTAATAAGTATTTGCTGTTCCTGTTGATTTGGACCAATAAGCATTCAGCTGCAGCTCAGAACTGACCAACAAAATGAAAAATTCACCATGCAGAATGCATTCATCACAGATTTTGTGCCCCATTTGCACTGTTACCTGATTTGCACAAACAATGCATGCAAACAAGTGCTGCTATCAGTGGCCATAATGAATTTTTACTGAATTGCCCCTAGTTGTTTGGAGTGATATAGTGAAAACACAGATCATTTTTCGTATGCTGCTAAACTGTACTGTACTTAAGGGGGAAAGAAAAATGTGAGAGGGAGAGAGCGAGAGAGGGAGACAGTATAATGGGAGATTTGCCTGCAGGGTATTGTCATGATCCACAGCATTGGTTACAACCCTTGTCCCAGTAAGAAATGACTGTTTACACTATGTGTGTGTGCATGTCACACTACATGATATGATTGCGGCAAAGTGGCTTTAGGCGCTTATGTATGCCTGTGATTGGGTTTATACGGTGATGCAAATATGTGTATGGTAGAGGTTTTGCACTGTGGGAAAGCGAACGGTGTCACAGCTCTTAAACCGTCACACAACACAGTTGCGGCCAAACACATCAATATAACTGATATCTGATCTGCCCTGGGCTTAGGTTCAAACCATTCCACTGACTGGACAAATACAAACATATTTGATCCTGTCACATTGCACACACACACACACACACACGCACACACACACACACACACACACACACACACACACACACACACACACACACACACACACACACACACTGCATGAACAAGGTGTTTTGGATTGAGATGTGTTTAGTCGTGTGTTTTGTGTTTTTGAACAGCTGCATGGTTGTGCAACTGTGTTTGTGAACAGCATGAGTTCAGAGTTTATAGCAGAGGTGAAGCAGGCAGATCCACAGCTATCATAACATTCACATTTAACACAAAGGATTTTGTTTCTCTCTCTCTCTCGTTTTTAACAAAGCTCACAGTTACGCATTAGCTTTGTTTCAGATGTTTCTCCTAAAATCCCTTAGGAGGAGAAGTTCCTGTAAGGGAAAGTCAGTTCACTTGGCGGCCATCTTGATAACAGCCCAAGGCAGCTATCTTACAATACAGAAACACCAGCATCTCTAAAATGTGTTCGTCAAAATTATGTTTCAATGCTCAATGATATCATGTGAAAACAACATCCTAATAAATATAGGTTTAAATATAGGTTTTGTCAAGGTAATGTGCATAGTGCACTCTGACCAAAACAGTCTGACTTGATTGTCAGGAGTACCAGTTGCATTTAAAAACATAAATAACGTATTGTTCTGTGTGTAACAGAACAGAACAAACTTTCAAAATTGGGATTATGCATGCTAACCATATGTTCAGGCATCTTTCCTGTCGCTTTTTTTTATTTGGACTTATTTTACTTTTAACTTTTATTTTCACATCTGTTTGGCATAGACATGGATCCGAAAGCCTGTGGCAGAGTTGGAGTGACAGATGTGTAGCTCAATGGAGTCCTGAGGTGAAGGCAGAGTGACGACTGACCAATAGGGAGCCAGACTGAAGAGGTAGTCTAGCAGAGCTGGTGGGATGAAAGATACATATTTGTACCCAAAGAGTCCACAGTCGTACCTCAAAGGTGCATATTAGTACCCAAATGTACCTAAAAAGTACCTTTGAGGTATCATTATGGACCCTTCAGGTACAAATATGTATCTTTTGAAAAGGTACTGCCTTTATTATGAGAGTGCACATGATGGTGTGGGCTGAGGGCAAACTGGGGGGCTTACTGGTGGCAACACTGATAGGGCTGAAGGACTGGCTGGAGAAAGAGGGAGTAGACTGCACAGGGATATGCACTGGTGGGTCAGGAACAGGGATGGGCAAAGGAGAGGGAGGGCTGGGTGGAATGATGTTTATGTTAAATGATGAGGAACTGGCTGAAATAGACAAGACATTGGACAGAACCAGCGGGGGGCAGGAGAGTTGCTGCTGGGCAGAAATAGTGAGGTCATAAGAGAATAACTGCCGGATGGAACCAGCAAGATTGGGAGCAGCCCATAAATTTGCGCATAACAGTCCACAGCATCAAATACATCCCCACAGTCCAGAAAAAGCTCACCATCAGCAGTGAGCAAGTGGACCGAGTGGCGTTTTGATAAACCTTTGTATTCCACAATAAATTCCCCAATTAGCATAGTTGACGGCTCATGAAGCTAGTCAGACAAGCTACAGAGCTCCTCTGTGGCGATGAACAGCTCTGTTGCTTTCCCTGACCTTTGATCTTGATGTGCAAGTTCTCTGATGTGGTGGGCTATGGCTGATGCTTCACACAGTGGGTGTTGGCTGGCTGGTGTCTGGGTCTTGGTCTCATAGTGATCTGGACGACACCAGCACCCACTCAGTGTAGACACTGAAACTCCCCCAAGGACCTTGTCTGTACAACTGCACTCATTTGGCGGTGTTAGCCGGCAACTAGCTTTCTGCAATGCTCACATGGTCGCCCACTGAAGCTAAGCAAGGCTGCGCACGGTCAGTACCTGAATGGGAGACCACATGGGAAGGCTAGGTTGCTGCCAGAAGTGGTGTTAGTGTGACCAGCAGCGGGTGTTTAAACTGTCTCCTCTTCACCAATCTGCTGGTGTGCGGTCTGGCGCAATATGGCTGCTGTTGCGTCCAGGTTTTTCCAGGATGCTGCACACTGGTGGTGGACAAGAAGATTCCCCCCAATGTGTAAAGTGCTTTGAGTGTCCAGAAAAGTGCTATATATAAACGTCAGGAATTATTATTAATTAAGTCTAGTCAGGAACGTAAACAAGCAGCTGTCCGGGAAGGTGGTCAGATGAGCAAGACTGAGAAATTCCTCCAAATGTTCCTCAAGCGAATGGTTCTTCTGCTCCAGAAAGAGCAGGTTGATGGTGGTGAATTGATCTTCACAAAAGAACAAAACACTCTGGGGAAACAAAACGGGGGAACACTCACACTGCACACTATTTGCGCTGATCATCTGTCATTGGTAGGTGTGTGCAAGAATGTAGGATGATGAACAAGATAAAGTACAAAACTTAAAAAAAATATCTATTATATACACACATCGAAACATGTATGGAACACGAAACATGAAGCCAAGACCAGACAAAGAACTGAGAAAACACAGGGGCTTGAAAAGACAGACTGATTAACTAAATACAAACAGGTGCTGGGAATTAATGTCTATGACAATTGATGAGTGGCGGGAAACGGAACAAAGCAAACACTGGGTCAAAACAAGCAGGAAACAAAGTCCATAACTGTGAAAGCTGCTTTATTTAATTGAAATCAAAGATTTAAATGAAATCAAAATGAACACAGTTTGTTTTGGTAGCATTCAATGCAATTGTTGAGGTGAACAAATAATCCATGCAAGTTAACCCACTAAAATAGTTTGCCTTGGTAATTTATTTCCACCCTGGAATTGCATTCTTTCTTTGATTACATCAGTTTAATGGTTCTTAACCACTTGGCTTTAAGGGTCAGATTGCTGTGAGTGAGAGAGGACGATTCTCTGAACACATAGATGGGGCATCATGTGAGAATTAAACGAAATTCTCTTTCAAATCAACAGTACACAAAATGTTATAACAAAAGGACATCAGAAACACTTAAATTCCCATAATGTGAAATGTGAGTGTAAAAAGTGCACTCTCAGAAATAAAGGTACATAACCTGTCACTGGTGCAGTGCCTTTTCAAAAGATGCAATTAAAGGTCCACATTAGTACCTTAAGAGTAAACCTTTGTATGTAACACGAGGTTTACATTTGTACATTTAAGAAACAAATGTGGACAAAAAAGGTACAAAAGTGTACCTTTTGAAAAGGACTCTCCCCAGTGACAGGTTTTGTATCTTTATTTCTAAGAGTGTGGGGAAAAATTACATATCTATCAATATACAGTACTAGATCTTTGAAACAGCTTCTCTTAGACATGGTGTCAACACATTACTAATGCAATTGAACCTGGACACATTTCTTTAGGTGGGAGTTATTAAAAAATATGACACAATGCTTACAGATATAAAAAATAACTCCTCTTTTTCTAACATTCATATATTCAAGACATATTTGTACAATATCATTTTGCTCAACAAAAGCTTTGCATTAATGGGGACAAGCGCTGTGAAGAACATGGCCAGTCCGTGTGTGCATGTGTGTCATGGCCGGGTCATCAATCACCAGCCTCATTGATTGAATATTGACCAGCGCAGGCCATAATTCAGCATCTCTATCACACGCAGCTTTACCGTCAGACCAAGAGCAGCAGAAATCTTTCCTTTCAAAGAAACAATACAGGTAATCTTATATATTTGAGAAAATTAGAGGAGAATAAGAAGACAATAGGAGTCTATGCATTCCATGTTCACACCATTTCTCTCTCCCTCTCTCGTTCCCCCTGCAGAGGAATCCTGATCCAATTTTCACCCGATCAAAAGCTGCTAGGATGGCAGAAATAGCAGCATTTGTTTGAGGTTTGTTCTTGCATCAAAAGCAGTTGACACCATAGTTCTTCTGCAGCGTCGACCAACTGCTTTTTTATTTATTTATTTACTTACCTTCGTCGACATCACTACTCCCCCCAAACGCCAGTAAGCAAATCTACATTTATATAATGCCGCCAAGCTTCAATTGACTATTGAACTGTTACCATCCTTTTGTTTAGCTGCGCACCTTATTGATTGTATCAAAGGGATTTTTTTTTTTTTATTTGGAGCGCAGCCTTGAATGAGGAGAAGTGAGCGTTATGCTTCAACCTGCTTCACGAAACACGGCTGGGTGGAATCAAATTTCCCCCGACGTGACCGAGAAACGGCCCCACCTCTGAAGCGCAGCCGTACGTCATGTTTTTTCAGAGTCAAATGCCACATGCCTAAAGGAAATACCAGGGCTTGTACAGCTGAGAATGAATAGTGTTACATTTTTAGGCAAATTTAGGTTTATGCTTTTGTTCTGTGTAAATCAAATGCCACATTGAAAGCACCTAATGCTTCGGCTTTGTCATGACACTCAGTTTTATTTTCTGCTCGTTAAATGTTAGAAACAACAAACATTATTTGACTAAAAGCTACACAATTCGGTATGCAAATAAAAGTAATAAAGATTAATTGCATGTTAGTATACAGATTTTGCAATGATGTTATAGCTTTTGGTGAGATAATGAATGGAGAATATTTTAGTCACACCAACCATTTTTAACCATTTACATAAAAAAACTCATAAAAATGTGTACAAAATGTAAATAATTTGGACAATCTTGTACTGATTGTCTCAATAATCATTTGAGGTCAATTACAAAAACAAATATTGAAACTGAACTGCATAAATAAAATAAATAAATATATAAATAATACTTTTTTACTTCAATTACACAACAGTATGTTGGACTAAAAAACATTTTGTGCATTTTTCGGGCCTGAAAAGGCAAAATACTTAAAAAAAATAAATTAAATAAAATAAAAAGACACACACACACACACACACACACACACACACACACACACACACACACCTTGGGTTTTTCTTTTGCTTTTCAGTTCAATTTTTAAGAAATTCCTAAATTAATATAATGTGTGATCTCAAGATATATCTATTTGCAATGCAAAATGCGATGCATAATGACTTCATGTTTTGATTTCTGAAAAGTGAAAAATGTACCAAACTACCATGAATTTATGTTTAAAAGTGTATAAAACCTGTCAATGGAATGTAAAAATGTAACTTATTTCTAAAAGAAAACAAGATTATTATCCACATGACACTGGCAAATATTTATTTGTGTTTGAAGCCACTTAATTTTCAAAAATTTTTTTAGAAAACGAGATCTAGGCACCATTCAAACAAATGATAACTGTATTTGTGGTTAGGTTGTGGTTAGTCAGTTTACTGCTTTTTGATGTCCAAAAACGCATGTCTGTGTTGTTAGTGGACTGCACAATTGCACACAGAAACAATTCACTATTTGACAATTCCTTTCAGACATTCAGGAATACTGGCCTTGCAAGCACTGTAATAATAATAAAACAATGCCTGTTAATGCGTAATTGCAATTAAGTATTAATCACATAAAATGACTAAGCTAACTGCAGCTAATTTGTTCAATTAGTTCAATTTCAGATTCATATAAAGAATGGTCAGCACCTTTATGTCCAATTACAGGAGAAGTTTAGAGGTGAGAAGACGCTTGTCAGTTTAAACCTTTATCTATCTATCTATCTATCTATCTATCTATCTATCTATCTATCTATCTATCTATCTATCT
>CAIGQW010005633.1:6709067-6723055 GCA_903798125.1 Danio choprae | reverse complement strand
TCTATCTATCTATCTATCTATCTATCTATCTATCTATCTATCTATCTGTCTATCTGTCTATCTGTCTATCTGTCTGTCTGTCTGTCTGTCTGTCTGTCTGTCTCTCTGTCTGTCTGTCTGCTCATGTCCACAAACTAATGCATCTAAAACAGCTATGTAAAAATTAAGAGACCATGTAAAAAAAACAAACAAACAAACATATCCACAAGCTAATATTACCTCTTGTGAAGTTAAAGCACTGGTATCGTGTTATCTAAAAATGAATATAAACCAAAAACATTTTTATTTGGAATTTAAATAAATTACATAAAAATAAAATAAGCATTAGATTTTAATCAAACATGTAGCTATACATTCATAAAACCAGAGAAACTAGGGGTGTCACGAGATCTCGCGAGATTAAATTTTGACGAGATTTCTCGTTGAGGTGAAAAGTTGTCTCATGAGTTGAGATGTTAGCATGATGGAGAGTGAGGGTGAAATTAGCATTGAGGATTGGAAGCAGGATTAAATTTGAACCGCAAATCAAGTGCTTTGCACACACCTGGTAAGGCTGGCCTCTGTGTTGCACATGTCACTCGGTGGGTGAGTGTGACGTAACTGCTTTTTTTTCTCACCAGAGTCCAATGGCTGCTGCGTTATTCATGTCCAAGCAGAGGCTACAACTACAACTGCAGCCACACAAATTGACCATGGACATTACCATGCGATGGAATATCACTTTAGATGTGCTGAAAGTCACGTTATTAAAGTGCAGTACAGATATGTAAACACCACAATCAAACTACTACCATCGTGTAGGACTTTTAGCCGCATTTTGCAACAGGACAGTCCACATACACACAGCTGTTTGACACTATTCTCTGCACCTACACACATCTCTAAGCTCACATACATACTGAACTGAGACTCAACACAACCGCCTTTGTCATTATCAAACACGTTAATGCTGTACGGGAAAAGCGGACGTTTTCTTTTCATGGTTCAAGTGACCAAATTCCAATTTTTTTCTCCCATGTGACACAGATGGGATATGTACATGTAAGCAGGAAAAACGAAAAAAAAACTTTGTGTCCGCAGTGTAAGCAGGTAGATCGGATTTTCTCCTGTCAATGCGAGTCACACGTCTGTCGCGAATGACATCAACTCTGACGCTTTCATTTCAGAACAGACTTCAGCAGAGTCGCAAACCTTTCATTTCATATACTAGGACAAAAAAGATTTTATATTGTCAGGTAGCACAAGTACATTTTTAATATATTTTATATCCTGCCGAGCGGATATAAATTATGCATAATATTTTATAAACCTGTAATAATTCCAATACCTTTAGCAGAAATGAAAAATGAATATAATCGTTATGGATTTTATACACTCGCCATAAAGGTTTTTTTAGGAGGGGATCCCTTTCAAAAAGAATCGTAATTGTCTTCAGAATGTTTAAAAAAAGCCTCATAAGAACAAAAAGAGAGAAAACCAACAAGAAGGAAAGAGATAGATGAGATAATTACAGACTCTTCTAATCCTTTGGCTGTAAACTAAACTGATATCCCGCACTAACATGTCCAAATGTCCCACACTAAACCCACCAAATGTTAGACTCAAATGAAGTACAGACGCCAAGTCCAGATCCCTTAAATCCCTCCCAAACCTGTGAATGATTCTCAGCACAGTGACTGTGTAGGAATCCCCGTCAGTGTGTGCTGGACGATTTTCTGATAAGACTCACTAGCAACGCAGCGATGTTTGGCACACATAAACATGGGAAGCGACAAAAATCCTGTACACCTCCGCAACACTGTCAGATGCATTAATCACTTACTGTGGAGCCACTGTTTCTCTGGGTTGTTGTAAACGAATAGATATTGTGTGTGTCTTTTTTAAGTTGTAGATCCATCTTAAAGGGATAGTTCACCCAAAAACAAATAGATTTGAGATTTCTTTATTCTGTTGAACACACACAGAAAGATATTAAAAAAAAAGCTGAACAACCAGTTACCATTGACTTCGATAGTATTTGTTTTTCCTACTATGGAAGTCAATGAAGTCAGCTGTCTTTGAAATATCTTCTTTACCACTTGAGGGAGAATAAATAGTGAGTAAATTGTCATTTTTGTTTGAACTATCCCTTCAACTCTCCATAAAATAGCATAGAAAAGCCATCTGAAGTGTTTACTGCATTCATACCTTTGCATGCATCCTGCAGATCCACTGCATTACTTTCTGCCAAAAAAATATTGCAACGTGTGTGTACACATGAAACACATGCTCATAGATTCCCCTGTGTGTACATGCAATTCATCTCCTTAATTATGAAAAATATCTTCTCTTGTTATGTGCCCCAGATTTGCTTATTATCTCTTATTAGGGGAAAATAAATCTATTTCTGCTCACTGATTCTTTGAACTCATGCAAATAACACATGGACTTTTGGATATTTTTAAGTTTAATGCGTTTGAACTTTCTTAGATTCAGATTAATTACAAATTATATATCTCATTCATTCTTATTAATGATTTTTGAACTAAAGACATCTACAAAAAAAAAAAAAGATGTCAAAAGATGCAACCATAGACATGACAGAATGCTCAAGCATATCTGGTTTAGCCATTGTAATGATTGGTGGTAAAACAGATCATGAAATGTTTGGTTTGGACACAATTCAGAATTCAGTTTCTGAGTCACAGATCCTTTTTTCAGAAATAAGTGTCAACAAAAATATCATTCTGATTTCAAATTTAATACAAGAACATTGTGTTTGAAAAAATCACCTATGGAACCGATACTTTGACCAAAAAAAAGTAAATAATGTGCACAAGAAATAAAATGTAAAAAATGTTTAATACTTAATAAGTGACGCATAAACAATTATAATACTTTCTTCTTCTTCTTCATATTTTACTCGCCATAAAGATTTTTTAGGAGGGGATCCCTTTCAAAAAGAATCATAATTGTCTTCAGAATGCTCAAAAAAAGCCTCATAAGAACAAAAAGAGAGAAATCCAACAAGATAGAAAGAGATAGATGAAAAAACATATGCTGGATAAGTTGGCGGTTCATTCCGCTGTGGCGACCCCAGATTAATAAAGGGACTAAGCCGAAATGAAAATGAATGAATGAATGAATAAAAATAAAAAAATAATTGGGAAATTGAAAAAAATCGAATTAAATCAAATTAGTGAGCTATTTCCTCATTTATTTATTATTTTAATTATCTGATTTAGATTAACATTAATAATCTATTAATAATCTAATGTGAAGTTACACATAATTTTACAGGATGATAGAAAATCAAGTTTGCACAGTACAAAATACATGGAAACCTATAGAATATAATATAATATTCTAAATATAAAGGGAGAGAGAGAGAAAGAGAAAGAGAGAAAGAGAAAGAGAGAGAGAGAGAGAGAGAGAGAGAGAGAGAGAGAGAGAGTAAAATATATCTTGATTTGTAAATGCTAGGTTTAGGGCTTCGTTCTTTAAAAAAAACAATATGAACAAGTGAACCAGATGTTAATATTTATTTATTTATTGATTTATTTGAGACCAAAATAACTAAGAGAACCAAACTAGAAAAGTGAACGCCCTTAATAGAGAGAAAATGGAGACATGCTTCACAAATACATTACTCATAATTAAATGAAGCATAACTTAGCACTCAGTTATGCTGAGAATTGAGCAGTAATAACTGCTCCATTTTTCGTCTGTGCACTCTTGTTCCAGCGAAATCACAAAAAGAAAAGAGAACAAACATGTCATTGTCTGATTTACATAAACTTGACAACCTAATTGAATTTATTCCATTAAGATTTAAACTTTCGATCGCTCTCTGAGCCACACCATTTGAGCTGCTCGAAGACTGAAATCCTAGATTCGCTCCAGCAATGGATGCATCATCCAACTGCAATCTACAGCACTTAGTGAATGTATATCTTCAAATTAAGGAAAACTGATTTACTGACTCACTGTAATGGACAGGCACATTAACACACTCAAAGAGTACACAGAGTTGCTAAAACGCAAAAAAATGCTATTAGCATTAGGAGACCTCCTGTGTATATGGTTATATCGTTGAAGAGCTTTCATCTTTCGAACAAACACACATTGCCTGCCACACTCCCATGACTATGACAACCCATTTTGAGAGCTGGCACAGTGAGACATTACCCAACAGTCTCTGCACAACCCATTTACAAACTGCAGTGAGGCCCATTTATCAGAGACTTTAGCACATGCTCAGATTGTTGCCCATGCAGTTTCAGCAACAATCACTGACTGGAGCATGTTAAATATCTTTTGCGCTCACAGGAGTTCTCGCTCGCTTTAGCTCAAGCAACTACCGTTTTGTATGAACTAAATGCAAGTAATGTAACTTAAACCCTGCATGTGAACCAGAACAACAGATTAGCTTCATTTTAGAAGAAATAAAAGAGAAGGATACCAAGGTTATCTGGAGAACGGGCTACATAAAAAGTGTCTTATTTTGTGATGTAATGTTGGTAAATAAGTTTGAATCCTTTGTTTTAGGTTCCATGAACCTTTTATACCACTCACTGCTACAGAAAGTACTGTAAAGGACTGAATGGCATAGGATAAATATAGGTGATCAACTTCCCAGAACTAGGCTGGCAACTACTGAATTGTATCCACTAAATGCAAGCAATCTACCTTAAACCCTGCATGTGATTTCAAACTACAGATTAGCTTCTTTTATAAGAGAACAAACTGAAAAGGATCCCAAGGCTGTCTGGAGAACAGGTTACATAGAGAAAGTGTCTAATTCTAAGATATGAATTATAAACATGTTATACCACACACTGCTAAAGTAAGACCCGTAAAAAGACCGAATGGCACAAAATGAATATAGGTGATTAGCTTCCCAGAACTAGAGTGGGAAGAATGAGAATGCTATGCGTATTGGTGAAAATATGTATAAACTGAGTTAGAGAATAGGAATGAAACATAAATGTACCACATATTGACTTATGCTTCTAAGGGCTTCGTGAACTTACCATCCTCGGTGGGCACATAGACATTGAGGTAAAGGCAGTCCTCGCTCTGGTTCTGTACATAAGCTGCGGCTGCATCCAGGTTGTCGGTGAACCATACGGGAAGCATGATCTCTGGCAGCACCCCATGGATGTTCTGCGGGCAAACTGGTGCAAACTGAGTAGCGTTACGGATCTCCTGCCAGGAGCCTGGTGCCTCCGGGGGCTGGAAGCGTCTCTCGCCCACTGGCGGGGTGGCGTAGGGGACACCCAAGTACTGCTCGACCGGGCCTAGGATCTCATTGTTCAGCTCCTTGCGTACTCCCCGAAGCTTCCCGTAGCCTGTGGTGACCATAGGGTGCTTGGCGGCGGTGAGGTCTGCCCGTTGGCAGGAGGATAGCGCCAGGCGCAACGCCAAGCCCAGCAGCCACACCAGGCAAGTGTCAGATATGCGTCGTGGACAGGAGTGGGCCGTCTCCCGCCGTGATCGGGCCACGTCCACCGATGACATGCTTCAGCTGGGGTGAACGGTGCCCCAGTGATAGGGAACGGATAAGAAATGAACAAGAGCAAATACTTTCTGGCCACCCCAGTGACTCCGGGATATGCAGAAACGAGGGTGTGCCTATCCTCAATGGTGCACAGAAGAGGCCTGTTGACACTCAGCGGCGAAGAGCTTCATCCTGATGCAATGCTTCTATTGCTCATTAGTTTCCTACAGGGAGAGAGAGACAGAGGCAGAAAGACAGATATCATTAACTGCCGACAGTAAAACATGCATAGCAACATTATCAACCACAATAAAAGGTAATTACAGTATTGCCGGAGGTTTGAAAATCATATCAACCATAAACATGTGAAACATGAATCTAATTAAATATCATTTGTTCCACTGCACATAATCTTTCTCTTAATGTTTGTTTAATATCTTAGTGGAAATAACTTCTTTTCTTTCTGGAGTATTCTCTAAGGCGCATAATTACAGATGCATATCTGGACGTTGGGCCGTTCTCTCCAGCATGCTGTCACATCGTCGAAAGGTGCGCCACAGCGACACACATTGACGCTCGGCTACCGGGGGTGTGAAATACTGAGTGTGCTGCTTAATTGACTCCCTCGGAGGAGATGACAGCACCAAGTGTGTTCATTTTAAGTTCCCCCCAACGTGCCGTTGCTCCAGATTCTTGGTTCCTGCCTCCCCTCCGTTCCACTTGACTTAGCCGTGCTAGTTTCAATCTCGCTAGAGTAGATGGGGGCATTTGTGCGTAATAACTGTCTGCTGCTGACAGTCTATGGCACAATCACCTTCCCCCCTTCTGCCGAGCTAAAGACATACATCTACAGGCGGGAATTAACCACATGACATAATGATCTATGAGGAATGCAAAGAGAAGCGTTTACCACCATTTTGGCATAAAAAGATGTTAGGAACAGGCACTGGGTGCACAGAGACAGACCAATTTAAAATTGACTTATAATGAGACACTTAATTCTGGAGTCAAACAGGGTAACAGGAATCAGTGATTCAAGAACGATGATGTCATACACGATTGGTTCTGGAAAGTGCTTCCAGAATGACTACACTTCAGTGGACATAGTGTATATGTGCTTAAAAATGTACACATACTAGAGGCATCCATTATTAAGCAAAGCTGAAAGAGTGCTGCTGTCATGACGTCAAAACCTGGAGGACTAATTCACTGCTAGTTCCCTTAAGATTCTCTTGTGGATTTTTTTTTCAATTTATGTGTAATAAGTGTAATATGTTCTGTGGTAAACATAACTTGATGGCATTTGACATTTTGCTCTACAACTATAATTAAACACACACAAGTTGTTTATTTTTCACATTGTAAGTTTGCATAAGAAGCTAAATAAGTAATGTGTGAGTGCAGTGTATGCTGTAGAACAAACATAATCGAAGTATTGTACCTTATCATCATGACAGAATTTTATTTTGTAGTAACTTGTTTCAAATAGTTCCCAAGATTCCATTAACGTTTTTAGAGATTAACTTTTACATTTAGTATTTATCTGTAATGTAGCTTCATGTTCGTTGATATATATTTAAAATATATTTTTCAGATACTGAAAAAACTTCCCATAAACACAATTAAAAACCTTGTGGAAAACTGTTATAGCTACAAAGCATGGCCCAAATCCTTATTAAACCATACAGATAAAGATTGGGATGTAATTAAAGTTCACGTGCAAGTAAAAACTGAACTTTTGACAACTTTTGTAGATTTAAGCTTATAAAAAAGTTAGCTGCAGGGTCAAGCATTGCCATTTATTAGTTTATTATACACTGATTGTGCACAAAATCTGCTGCATAAATTTAAATAAAGCACAACCAAACTGGCACATTTACCAACAGCAACTTATTAAATGTATATTTACATTCTGGAGAAAAACCTCACAATTGCCAAAGCAGCGCCTGAATTTTGCGAAAATCTGTTAAAAAAAAATTTGTGCTGCTGAAGTTTTTTTTTTTTTTTTCAAAGAAACTGTCAGATGGGGTTTAAGAACCAGCAAAGAAAAAATGGTTTAACTGCCAACAGACACAAGTCAAAAAAACAAAACAAAAAATAAAAACTTTAAAAGGATGTAGGCTGATTTCTCAACAGCAGAATGCCAACGTGTGTGGGAGTTGTGAGTGTACTTTGGACACCGTGAGGACTGTAGAACGGTTTTAAAGTGACAACCGTTGTCCCAGGATCTACATTGACAAAATCAAGAATGAAGTAAACGTCTCCTCACAGGCCCTGAGCAAACGGCACCGTGCTGCTGATCAAAGCCCCGAGACTTTATAGAGAAGCAAATGTATTCTAAAGTAAATGTGTGCATAGCCACAAAGAACACACAAGCCAATCTGAACAGCTGAGGAACAACACGTATGCTTGCACAGGCAAAACAGAAACCACGTTAGTGAAACATCTGGGCCGAATCCTCACAGGAGATGGAAGAGTCTACAAAGAAATCAAGAGTCAAGAGTGAAGACGGAATCATCCGTCGTATGCTGTTCTTCAGGCACTTGGCATCACCATGGCAACCAGAGCACAGCTAATCAACCCAGCGGCACCAAACCTGGACACAAAACACCTGGAGGAGAAAACCACCAACTGCTGGAGAAGCTGAGTAAGGAAAAGATGGCAGAAGATGAAGATGTGGTTTGACACAACACCAGACGTATGATGGAAATACTCTCATGAACACATGTGTTAAACACGCAGAACTTGCAATCAAATGTTTCTGCATTTAAAAGACAAGACCAATGCAGGCACATTAAAAATATGTGCATGTTGCGACATTTTAGCTAAATATTCTTGCACGTTTTGCTGCAATTTTAAAGTGAAATGTCCACTAAGTGCTGCAAAAATGCATGTTTAGTATTCTTCTTAGAAAGCAATAAACATGACGATGATGAGTTATTTTATTAAATTTGTTCCTTACACATCCACATTCTGAATTAGTTGTTAATTTCTAAGAACGCAAGTTTATGTAAGTAACTAGATAAGAAATGTTTATGCAATTTATGCAGTAGAACAAACAAATCAAAGGATTTTACCTTATTTTAATAATCTTACTCAAACCAGCAGGAAATTGATCGTCTGTGTTTTGACAGCATAGAATATTGGGAAATAACATGTTGGTTAAGCCCCCAGAGCTTGCAATCAAATGTTCCTCCATTAAACAGACAAAACCAATGCAGGCACGTGAAAAAATATTTTAACATTTTTGCAAAAAATCGTCTTGCACTTTTTTGCAGCAACTTCAAAGTGAAACGTCCACTAAGTGGTGCAAAAAGCCAGTAGTTTCAGAAACCAATAAATGTGACATTGATATGTTAATGTTTTATTACATTTGTTTGTGCACATTTTCTGACTAAAACGTTTATGCTTGACCAGTTTGAAAATCTAAAATGAAAAAAGTCTGATAAATTAATTTATTTTCTATATTACATTAGATTGCTAAGATTAAATTTAAGAAATAAATTGAAGCCACTGACGCTACCCTAAACCTTATAATATTTGTAAAAATATATAAAATGCATTTTCTTGAGCAACAATGCCATTTTACCTTTTTTTTCTCCATTACTTTAGTAGAACCATGTTTCATGGAACTTGTGCTCTGCATCAATAGTGAAATGTGGTACCAGATGAGCTGTCAAGTTTACTACATTATAAATGCCATACATATGGAAAAATTCATTCATTCATTTTCTTTTCGGCTTAGTCCCTTTATTAATCTGGGGTCACCACAGCGGAATGAACCGCCAACTTATCCAGCATATGTTTTACGCAGCGGATGCCCTTCCACCTGCAACCCATTACTGGGAAACATCCATACACACTCATTCACATACATACACTACAGACAATTTAGCTTACCCAATTCACCTGTACCACATGTTTTTGGAATTGTGGGGGAAACCGGAGCACACGGAGGAAACCCACGCGAACACGGGGAGAACATGCAAGCTCCACACAGAAATGCCAACTGACCCAGCTGGGGCTCAAACCAGCGACCTTCTTGTTGTGAGGCAATTGTGCTACCCACTGCGCCACCGTGCTGCCCCATATGGAAAAATGTATTTGTTAATAAAAATACTAATTACACAATGTGGTCATCATAGCACCTTTCGAATTTAAGGTACAAAAACTCTGAAGTGGTACCTTTTCAAAATGTATTCTTTTGTACTTTTTAGGTACTGATCTGTGCACTAACTATGCATCTAACTTAAATCTGTGCATCTATGTGTATCTATGTATATAACTAACTGTGCACTAGCTTTAAGGAACCAATATGGACACCTAAGGTACAAGTGTGTTCCACTTGAAAAGCTACAAGCCAGTAACAGCTTTTATATCTTTATTTCTAAAAGTGTATTGTGCATGAAACAGTGCAGAAATGAGTCTTCATTAATTGATGATCTGCCCTGTAATCTCAACTCGCAGGAAACTGAAATAAATCTGGCTGAGTTTTAGTGCCTCCGGTATTCATTACAACTGAAAATGGCATTGAATTGTGTGTACTTGTATGTTTTTAGAGTCTCTAAAGCCATGTTTTTTTACTGAGCCTGGGAAAGACAAGACAATTTGAATGACAACATACAATTGAATCCTGAGACAAGTTACACTCACTTCAGCCCAACACACTTGCAAATGCAGACATTAGACACCAAATGTCACCAACACCACTGAAAACCCTTAGCAAGATGTAAAAGCATTGATGTAAGCATTAGTGTACTGTAAGCAGCCACTTAACTGTCTCATTCTTCCAAGAAACTAACAGATATTAGGATGCCACAAAGTTGATGTACTGTTGGTTTCTAGCAGTTCTAACTCCTTCACAAGATGATTCATTGCCTGCAATCCTATTGGTAATCGTCACTAATTTGCATAAAATTATATTCTGTTAATGTTTTTTGCAATATTAACAGCTTTTAGTGCTAATGCCACCTTTTATTGCTCTGAAAACAAGAGACTTCCAATCCAATTCCCCCAGAGCAACCCTGGGTTAAAGGGTTAGTCAACCAAAAAAAAAAAAAAGGAAATTCGTCAACACATGTCATTTCAAAGCTAATTTCCACTATGGAGCTCACTCAAAAACAATATTTTGATGTTTGCATTCTCTTCCATTCTCTTAACATGCTGATTAGTAATTTAAAAAAACATCTTAGTGTGATTCAGTTGCAATTTATATCAAACAGTGGCTGTGTTTCCATTAACCTCAAAAACAAAAAATTTTTAAGCTTGCACAAAACATTTTTTCAGGCAATTCGAACAAGGAATATTGTGGAAAAACTGGCTGACGAAGGCACACAGCTGTTTGTTTTGTTCTTTTCTCCTGTGATTTATTTAATAAATTATTAAGTGCGAACCTTCTTTGGTACTTGTCACTTGAAGAAATTTGGTCACAGCACTAAACTTATCTAGTAGAGTGCGCTGATTTACATTTGATTGAATATTTTATAAGACTGCAATGGAACAGTTTTCTGCATTGCCACATAGTGGTGGACAGAACTAAGTATTTTTACTTCACTACTGTATTTATACATATTTTAAGAATCTTGACTTTATCAGTATATTCATTTTAGAAAACATTTACTTCACTCCAAAACAAAATATTGTACTTTTGAGTAAATATTGTACTTTTTAAAGTAAAAGGTTACTTTAAAGAGAAAAATTTGTCACCTGTTCAGAGACAAGACAGTGGTGCTTAAAGCAAGAACAAGCTAAAAAACTGACAAATTCGACTGAACAATTAATTTATGAATTGAACAGACATCTGCTTAAAAATCAACAACTCACTGATTCAAACGATCAGTTCAGAGTGATTGTGTGTCCCAAAGCACACACATGTAAATATACACTATATGTTTTTTTGTAGTATAATGTAAGTAGTGCATTCACACTGAAATAAAAAGTGCCGATTAAATACCTGAATTTCACGTCATGCACTCAATGGTTTATTTTTTCAATAATAAAACTTTATTTATTGTTGGCTTTATTTATTGTATTTCACTAATTTGGCAACCATTAAAGGTCGACTGGGAAATGGTTTGAATTTCCAATTAGTAAAAAAGCGTTGGTTTTCCAGTTGGAAAGACACAAAACTCATACACTGCATGGTCGAGTGTATTAGTCTATAAATGCATTGTGTGGCGGTTCATTCCGCTGTGGCGACCCCAGATTAATAAAGGGACTAAGCCAAAATGAAAATGAATGAATGAATGAATGCATTGTGTATAAGTGTCATTTGGGATGCAACCTGTGTCTCCAGTAAATGATTCACTGATTCAAATGATCCATTCCACTCCAGTAAACAAATTACTGATTTTACAAACTGATCAGAATGAGGTTCAACATGTGAACGTTTTCACCTGAATTATCGGTATGGTTATTAGAGCATGACAAAGTGACAAATTAATCATTCTTGCAATTTAAGCATTCATCACTTTTACTTTTATTACTTAAATAAATACAAAATCAAATAACTTTTGCCATTTCACTCAAGTAATATTAAAAAGGAGAACTTTAAACTTCTACTGGAGTAATATTTTATTAGGGTATCTGTACTTTTACTCAAGTGCCTAATTTGTGTACTTCATCCACCACTGTCACATGGTGTACATAAAAGTCACATGATCATTCTTTAAAGATATGGCAATGCGTTTATGTGTAGAAACGGACTTCATTTGGCAAGAACCAGCAGTGATAGAAAAAGCTCGAAAAATCTTGACCAGTTAATATAGAAATTCTGGATCCACAGTTTCTCTGTGAAATTGCACACTATTGACTCTCACCTAATAGTGAGTCACTTACAAGAATAAGGGTCTTGGATAATGCTTGGATAAGATGCTTATGTCACCTTTGTTTAAACGTACAGAGACAATACATATAAACCTACCAACATACACTCTCTTGACTTATTGTGAAAAGAAAAAAATATAATTTGGTTGCATAACATCAGTTTACAGAAACATTGTCATTTCATATCAACATTTAGAAAATATTGCAAAAGTTATGCAATTGGAATTCAGGCTAGCAAGTTATCTGCAGTTGCATAAACAGCCACTGGTGTCGCTAAAAACAAGGGTTTCTACATAAAAACCCATTAAAGATCCGGTTTTTGCTTAGATGGGTGTGTGGCTAAATATATACAAAAATATCCTAACCTATCAATATTAATGAGACACAATTAAGGCCAAAGATTCACCCTCGCCTGGTGGGGTGGCAATTGAACTTCATAAATATGCAGTTTTCCGTTGACCCCCCACCTTCAAATACACAGGCACACAAACAGACGTCCAACCTGCTGAGGTGCTGTTACATCACCGCCAGCGTGTGGTAATAAATCAAGAGCGTATGAAGACAGCAAGAAAAAGACAGCATGCTCTCTCAGCTCCCCAGGTAAAAGGTTTCCGAGCTCATCAAGATCAGGCCCTTGTTATGATATATACGCTCAGTAAGCTGGTGAAAATGTCTCCCAGTCATGTGATCAAGATCTCTGACAGGACAAAATGCACCCTTCAGATATTAAATGGTATGTCAAATTGTGCTCACGGGCAATTGATGTGACATGTCAGAAAGTGACAGCAGTGTGACGTGATATACTCAAGTTATGAATGATGATAAAAAAACTACTTCTGATCGTATTGGTATAAGTAATATCGCAGAGATTTTATTATATTCATAATTTTATTATGTAAATGTAATTAAAAACGTGAGATTTTAAATATAGTTTGTTGTTTTATAAAATAAAAATCACTGGACAAACAGAGCTCCGCATAATTTGTACTAGATTATCCCCTTTATTTTAAAAAGTTAAAGTGAGCTACTTAAATACCATAAAGTAAAATAAAATAAAAGAATAATAAAATAAACAATGTAAAAACAATGCTAAATGTCACAAACAAACAAACAAACAAATAATTAAAACAAAATACTACTAAAAAACAATGCTAAACCACACCGAGTTTTCTATTGATTTGTAGTAATAAATAAATAAATAAATAAATAAATAAATAAACAACCAAATTAACAAATGAAATAGAATTCATTACAGGCAGAAAATGCATGCCTCATAATTGTACAAACTGTCCACAGCTCCTCACAGTCCCTTATTATCGGACCCCAGGACAATACTTCCAGTTTCCCCTCTTCAAACCTCTTCAAATGAGAGCTCATCAATTGAGCCATGCATTGTTACGGCAGTATCGAAATGTTTTGACGTTTCACTCACTGTTGTTCATCCCAGCAAAACAACAACTAAAATCCCCCTGATCGATTGGTTAAGACATGCACATATTTCATTTCCTGTAAGGACACAAGGGAGCTTCCTAATGCTGTGAGGCCCCCGTATATGCAATCGGTCATCCAAAACACACAGACACAGACACACGAGCACACACACACACACACACACACACACACACACACACACACATACCATTTCTCAGAGGGAAAGCCTTATTGATAAAACTAGATATGGTCA
>CAIGQW010005633.1:6680209-6708967 GCA_903798125.1 Danio choprae | reverse complement strand
TGTGTGTGTGTGTGTGTGTGTGTGTGTGTTTGAGTGTAAGAAGCCCACGCATGGCCCTTGTTGATTAGCAGCGTGTGGGCTTAGGTTAGGCCCTCAGGGGCAGCAGGAAGTCTGTGAGTAAAACAACATACTGTACGGACCCTCTTCTGTTTCGCATTGACGGATGCCTCACTAGTTTCAAGCTGAATTCATTTTCTGTGCATTTGGAGGAAATACAGTGCCAAGCTGTGTTTCCGCTGTCGGCCCTAAAGCGAATGTGTAAGAGTGCCAGGGCTGTTCGCCTGTCCATGGTCACTTCTGGGGCTTGATTGGCCCTTGTTAGGACTTTTGCTAGGCCCATCGGATATCTTGGGCCAAAATTGGCCAGCTGGGGCTTGAGGACCTGCAGTGTCTCATCTTAAAGGGCTCCTATTTTTCCTATTTTACAAGACATAAGATCTTCGGTGTCTCCAGAATGTGTTTGTAAATAAGCTGGTTCTTCCTGCCCCCTGTTTCCACATATGTGTCTGCTTCTCCTGCATTACGTCAGATAAACAGAAGTCAGTGACAGAGACAGACACAGATGAAGCCGAAATCCAGCTAATTAGTCAAAAATACCAAGTAAGTTTATTTAATGTATTTGTGGTGGAGTCTATTCAAGCCTTTCTGAAATGATGAGTCACACACACACAAATGTACTTACAAAGTTTGCAGTACACACACATACGTTTAACTTTGCAATGTTTGGGACAAGTTAGTATATACTGCTGTAACCATTATGCTACTGTACAAAATAGATTTAATGTCCACAAACCAGGGCTCCTGTTGTATACATAGCGATTTTACTGTCTTTACTTGACTACAAACATGTACTGTTTTAATAAGGTTTTAAACTGCAGCTGATCACAGAGAGTTGGAACAGATCTTTCAATCATAGTTTCTTTGCAAATCGTGTTCTGTGGACATGTTTGTACTTGTTACTATCAATACTAAATGTGCGTTCTGAGTTTGTTCCACCACAGACAAATGCGCTATTAACCACCCAGTCAAATTTGAATGATAAAAAGTTAAACTTAATAAAATTAGTTATCAAAATCTTAAAAAGTACTTTCCTACTTACAGGAAAGCTTCCACCTTTCTGAAAGGTTAAAGATCGCTGAGACCTGAATGGATCTTCCTCCCAGCTAATAAGCTCTATGATGGGGAGGGGCAATGGTCTGTGGCTCGATTGCATAATCCAGGCATGATTTAGCCCTGCTCCAAAAAATGAATAACAACCTGATGTTGCATTTCAACTACAGCGTCAAATCTGAGCTCAGTGCTGCTGGCCACGCTACAACACCACTGTTCTATGGTGTGTCAAATCTAGGGCCAAGCATGAGTGTTTTAACTAGGTGGCAGACACTGTGTTTCTGCTTTCTTCATGTCGCTTTCAATCCGTAATGCACTGTGTGAGAGTTTACGCTCAACTTTCATTTGAATGAACTAAAAACACTTACTACGCTGCACTTGCAACATGCTAGTGGAAACGCACTGTAACTCCACTACTACATAGTTAACAGCCTTTGCAACATTGTTTAGCAATGAATTTCTAACATGTATAATGTGTTCATAAACAATGTACATAAACACAGCATGATCTTAGCCTTGCTGCTTAAGCTCCAAGGCTATTGGCCTGGTCTGACCTATTGTAAGCCCCACTGGCCCGAGAATGGAAAAATAGCTCTACCAATAAAGCGTTCACTGATAGAAAAACATGCAAAGGGCCCATACAATGGTCTACCTATATCCCAAGACTCAAGATTCAATGTCCACTGCACTTCCCTTTCCGCTCCATTTTGGGCTCCTATTCATTTCCGTTCAGCAGATTCAGGAGATTAATGGTGAGGCGAGTTCGATAAAAACCTGCAAAGGCACGTACAGATGATTTGAATTGCAAGCAGAATTTTAGCATTTGCTCAGTCGATATGAAAGTGACCCCGAACTGGCAAAAAGGGCGACGTCGCTAATCCAGGGCAATGAGATATAGAGATTCATCCATCTCTTTCCCAAATAATTCTTCTCTCATGACATCATAATGCTCTTTTAGTTCTATTTGCCAAGTATTGAACTTCAGGATGAAAGCCGTCCTTGCTAAGGCTAACATTACTAATAGGGTAAGATTTGTGAAGATTCTTTTATAAGAATAATGGGTGATTAATGTTCCATCATTAATCCGCATAGCAGATGTATTTGTTTAAAAATGAAACAGCATACTCATTCTGACTTGTATTTAATAGAATATGAAAGAATAGACGATCATGCTAAATGTAAAATATTTTAAAGGATCAAAAGCCTTGCTGACAAATGGGTAAAACATAGGGCTTGGCAAAGTATAAAGATTTTAAATGACAATTCATTTGTATTTGGAGCTCCATCATTAAATAGACTCGTATAATATGTCATCAAATGATTGTTGTTCTAAATATGCCAGACAAGAATTTTGGCTATATAAACTATTGTTAAACCAAATGACATTTTAGTAGGGATCCTCCATAAATCATGGTCAAAATTTATGATAAACTTTAAACTGCGGTATAAAAGTTTTTTAATATTGAAAACTTTTCGTCTTTGACCCATGTTCCTGATAATGACGCATTATCATTTAAATATATTATTGAAGCTAATTAATTTGCTTTTTAATTACACAAAATTGACAGTTATTAAAGTCAGCCTTTATGCTAAACAATACTGGGATAAAAATACCAGACAAAAACACAACCAATTTTCAATTATTCATTCATTCATTCATTTTCTTTTCGGCTTAGTCCCTTTATTAATCTGGGGTCGCCACAGCGGAATGAACCGCCAACTTATCCAGCATATGTTTTACGCAGCGGATGCCCTTCCAGCTGCAACCCATCCATACACACCCATTCACACTCATACACTACGTACAATTTAGCTTACCCAATTCACCTATAGCGCATGTCTTTGGACTTGTGGGGGAAACCGGAGCACCCGGAGGAAACCCACGCCAACACAGGGAGAACATGCAAACTCCACACAGAAACGCCAACTGACCCAGGCGAAGCTCGAACCAGCGACCTTCTTGCTGTGAGGCGAACGTGCTACCCACTGCGCCACTGTGAGGCCCCAATTTTCAATTATTTCAAATATAAATAAAATGGACACAGAAAATCTCACTCACTCACATTCCTTCGGCTTAGTCTCTGTCGAGTGGTCGCCACAGCAGAATAAACTGCCACACATAAAAAAATCTAAACATTAAAATTATTTCAAACTACTAATAAAATGTGCTATAGTTGATCAGGGATACTAAAATAACAGTGAACCGCATGTCACTTAGCATTCACACAGAAAGCATTTTGCAGATAAAAATACAAGACTGAAATAAGTTTCAGGAATGGTTTATAAAAAAGCTCATCGTCCACCTTGGTAAAGTACATTTGAAATTAAATGATTATTCTGCTAGCGCGCAGTGTTATTCTTTAGTTGAACAATTAATCCACTTGTTTTGTTAATCTTCAACCAAAGTCTGACCATTTGCTTCTGTATTTGCTGTGGGGGTTGATGACAGTTTGACAGCTTCAGCCACAATATATTAAATATTATTAACCACACCCTTCTTACCATTAGTTTGTTACAAGTGGATAATGCGCAAAAAGGAAGCCCCGCCCCTTACTCAATAGTTAGTTTCAGTTGGAAGTACATCAACATACTGAAATAAAAGTCTCAGCAACTTCCAGTTCAGACTTTAACATTAAAAAAAAAAAGTTGTCATAGAAACTTACTGTAAACGTTAACTCGTAATGCTTGCTACGCATCCGAGTTCTTCTGATTGGTCCACTGCTTTGGAACTGACATTGATCAAGCTGAAATAAATTTAACTTGATAGAATCTTAAAGATGCTGCGCTCATGTCCATCAAGTGCATGTTTACATTAAAAGAAAACAATAAAAAAAGTAGTTCATTTGTGAATGGCCCCTTAAGAGTCTTTTCCTCAAATTCTGAAGGTCTAACTCCAACGTTTTTACCAAAAAAATCTACAGCAATTTCTGTTCACGTTTCCCCAATATAATTTCCCCAGAACTATAGTATAAAAAACATCAATCAGTATTCTCCTCTTTTAACTCCTCTTTAAATCATTTTACCTCAGTCAGGCCCCTACTTGTGATATTCAACATAAAACGTGATCATCTTTTTACACTCTGATACATTTTGTAATACTGTCAATGTTTAAAGAACCATTTATCTTTTCAATGCATTATCCAAAGATCATTCATATGGCAGCTGTAAAAACCAAAGCAGGCCTGACCTCTGTCATCAACAAACAGCCTCGGATAACAACCGCTGTCCAAGTCTTCACGATTTAGCAGCGCTTCTCTACGTGCTCCTGTAACGGCTCCAACCTTCTCCATCAGTCGAAATGGGTTACTATAAGCTCCAGGTGTGACTGCCTGCCCCGAGCCTTCAGCCGCTGCCGTACATCATCCACAATCTCCTGCCGAGGCTCTGGCATCAACTAAAGCAAACAATACCCCGGAGGGAACAGCACGATTCTGACAACTGCAGCGGGACAGTCAAGTGCCAATTAGTGACATGGGGCGAAGATGGAAAGTGCTTTTTTAGCTACATGTAGATTCCTTAATAGTGAAACGCTCCATTAGCTGTTATGACATGAATCGATCCGTCAGCACACCTCGTCAGATACATTCATCATAAGCTAACAAGCTAATGGGTATTGAGGTTCAGGGTTATTCAGTTCAGATGATGTGAAGTCTGGTGCATTTCCATGAACTTGTTGAATTAGTGTTTATTTATTTATCTGCCTTGCGTTTCAATTAGGAATCAAGGTACTATTTCCCAGAACTACTCAAGCTGCATTTTTACATGTAGTGCAATCATTTAAATAAATAAATAAATACACACACACACACACACGCACACGCACACACACAGACACACAGACACACACACACACACACACACACACACACACACACACACACACACACACACACACACACATATATATAGTAGTTCTGGTTGTCACCATTTCTTCAAATAAATTATGGGTGGTTGAGTCATGAGGTAATCTGAATGAAGGTTTTTGAATTCACTTATTAATTTTAATTGGTGCACCACTGTTAAACCACTTAATTAACTGAGAAATCGAATTTCTTTTAATCTTTTAAAATATATAACCAGTCACTGTAATATGCTGTACTGTACTAGACTTGTGTGTGTGTGTTCGGGTATATACGGGTGTGTGTTTGTGACATATAAGGACACAAAATTTTATTAATGACATGGGTATGACACAGCTATATGTATTAAAAGGAGAAGGTGACTTGAGGACATTGCAACATGTCCCCATTTTTTCAAAAAGCTTGTAAATCAAATAAAAAACAAAGCTAAAGGCTAATAAATAAATAAATAAAATATGGCATCTGGAAGCTCAGTATGTTTTTGACCAGTGTTTTCCAATTTTGATGGCATTTCTAGCGAGAAGTTAATTCCTTTAGTTATTACCAACTGTGTTTTGTTAAATGATTAAATTGTTCTGCTGCCTCAGAAATCAGTTCTTAAAGAGATGTCTTCAAGCAAACCTCTGCCTCCTTTGCCACTGCTTGATCAGTTAGCTTCCTAGAAGCATTTGGATGACTACTCATGACTACCGTAGCCCAAAAATCCTGACTGTTTTCTTCTTCTATAGCATCATTGAAAAACAAATTTTGGAGCTTTTATTTTAAAGAATGTATAAAACTACTGAATAGTTTCAAATTGAGTTCTAATGCACAGTGTCTAAAACATCACTGCATCAAACCCGAAAGAACCGTACAGAGACCCCTAGTGACAAGCAGAAATAAAGTCGATCATGAAATTCAAATGTACTCTTCTTGTAGTTGTTATTTTCTTATAAAAATGTATATGTGCACTTTATT
This sequence comes from Danio choprae, assembly GCA_903798125.1. Classification (NCBI taxonomy): domain Eukaryota; kingdom Metazoa; phylum Chordata; class Actinopteri; order Cypriniformes; family Danionidae; genus Danio; species Danio choprae. The sequence goes on along the minus strand of CAIGQW010005633.1, from coordinate 6,703,040 downwards.
ATTTTGTAACAATTAATTAAATCTTTAATTAAACACCATAATCTTCTCTGCACCCCTTGAAATGACTTTTCTGGTCATATGGAATGCCTTCAGGGAAATCTGTCTCGTTCCTGCCCTGCTTTTGTCCATTCGCCAATATTCGCCAAAGATCCAATCAGCTCCAAAAGGCCAATTTTTTTTTCTCATTTCAGGAATGTATCAATTGGATAAACATCACAATATGGGGGAAAAAGACATCTTAATTTAGTTTCGTGCCAAATTTACTATGAAATACATCCACCTGCTAAATTTAAACACTGCTTGATTATTCAGTATTTTCATACATTCTGTTTTACCATGATATCAGTAATCGATTTTTCAAATTACCCAGTTCTCATCCCTATCAGCAGAGCCTATATTGTACCCATAACCTCTCACAAACTTCAGACTCTGAGCTAAACATCACCGTAGTCTTTCTAAATGGAAAGTGAGAAGCCTTGAGCTGCAGTACTAAAGGTTTGAGATGGAATCTGTAATAAAGATGTGAAGCTCTCGTGGCCTGTACATTAGCAGCCAATAACACAGCCTGGCTCCTGTCTGGCAAAGCAGGGGTCTAAATGCCTTTAAGCGCAGCAATGACCACACATGCGATCCCTATCACATATGGATTGTTCCGGAGTCTGTTTTTTTTTTTTTTTTTTTAACAATGAGCCATTCCTCTCGCATGAATGTGATATCTGGCAGTAATTCATCTGTACTGGGAATCTCGGCGTGAACGGCGCTGATCTGGGCCAGGTCCATCTGTGCACACGGTGCCCACAGCCTCGTCTAACTTTGTGTCAGCAGCGAGTGCCCACAGCACCTTCTGTCCTGCTGTCACGGCAGAAAGAAGGGCTGTTTGATGGAGTAACGGCCCTCTGGACAGACACGGGGGTGCGTTCAGCCGGACCAATGGTCAGAGCCAAGTGTGAAAAGGCACATCGGAGCGGTGGCATTTGAACAAATGGGCCACCATGAGACCCCGACGCCCCGCCACTGGCGCTGTAGACATGACTTCTGGCCAGACTGTCAGGCTCGGCCCTTCCACCAGGGTTTGTCGGCGGTTAAATGAGCTTAGAACACACTGGAAGACACATGGGATTATTTGTGCAATGTTAGCTGTCATGTCAACATGGGAACTCCGTGTTCAGAAAAAGCACCCAAACAAACATATGTCCAAACATAATGTAAGGAAACAAAGAGTACAATTCTCAAGGAAACCGAACACACATAAAAAATGACAGTTCTAACAGCAGCGAAGGGAAGTAACTAACTACACACCAAAGGCCTGTGCACAGCAGGATCAATAACTGTAATAACTATATTAGCATCCACACTGATGTTTTGTCATCTGCTGCTTTAAATTCATGAGCTTGTTAAAGTAGAATAGATTCTGCTTGAGGGTTCAAAACATATTCTTTATTTTTTTTTAAATCACACTGCAAAAATGTCTGTTAATAAACAAGTGCATGTACCTCATTATTTACAATTTTTTAAAGGCTATTTAAGACTTTCATTATGGGACCTTGATCTGTGGCACGACAACTTTTATTGTAAAAAAAATTGACATTTCAAGAAAGTGACTAAGAAAGTAAATTGACATTTTTACTCATTTGAAATAATACATTGCATAAGATATCACACTTGATAGTTAAACAGCTGAGCAAAAGCTTCTGTTACTTGAAAACATGACCTTGGAGCTAGTAATTAAGTAACGATAAGTGGTTCGTTTAAATTATTAGCTTACTGCATTAAAGGTGCAGTATGTAAGATTGACAGCCAGTGGCTGAACGAGGTATTGCACTCCAAATTCAAAATACATTTTTCACCCAGCCCCTCCACAAAGGAGAAGAACTGAAAAAAACTTCATTCACATTAACAAAGCATTGACAAAGAATGCATGATGTCTTACTGAAACGGCACTGGGATGAAATACTGCAGTTTTAATGGGTTTCAATTGGGACAGTTTTTTTCCTAAAGGTCCCATAATTGTGTAATAATCTGGATGCACTTGGCTGAAAGCTAAAAGCAAAATTGCTGGGCAGTGTGGCGCAACATACGTTTTTTTTATTTGGTTCATATTTTCAGTCATTTTTCTATTTCAGCCAAAAACCAAAAATGCTTTTTTCTGCCGATATTTTTTGGTGGCCGAAAACTCATCCTTGGTAATTATCTTTGGTGTTCAGTGTAAATTAGACATCATAGGAAATGGGTAAAATATTAAAATGTAAATAAAAGTATACCTTTTTTATCCAAAATATAGTGTTTGCCAAAATGATGCCAAAAACAAAAGTTAAATAGACAAAAATGTCCATACAAAGGTAATAAACAGCAGTTATTATAAACACTGATAACCTATACAGACATTGGCAGAGAGTTTGAAATTTTTTGTTTTTAACTGTATAATCAATACAAGCACAAACAATAAGCTGCTGGCTGTAGTTCACCAAACAATAATAACAATTCTGAATTTGAGTCAGAAAACAAATAAAATGGTGTGGTCCAATTTAGCATTGATCAGATCATTTTAGTTACAGAATGAAATAATTGAAGTCATTTCAATAACAATTCCACATTTGGTCCATGTTCAAATTGACATCAGAAAAAAAAAAAACATTCCAAAGTAAATAAGTTGAAATCTTTGTATAATCATCTAATTTCATTTAGTAACATAAAATCTATGGTAATGTTGTCTGCGTTGCATTGTGGGATACAGCGTGTGTTCTGCATTTTTCACTTCTTTGAAATGTAGGTCATTTATGAATTCACAAAGTATGCAAACCGTAAATAATACATGTACTGCAGAGATACTGTAGCATGAGCAGTATGGTAGTATGCGGTTTCCAATACAGCCTTTTCCATCTGCGCTTATCTCGTAGTGGCCAAAAACGTGCTCTCTTGTTATTTAAGATGTACGGAAACAGTTTAGTGTTATCACCCAGCTCAGTCGGACCCCTATGAATAACTGTGTCTCGCGCACACAAAAATACTCTCACACACTTTCCAAAAACGACTTTAGCCGTCTGAACAGAGGCAACTGTTGGATGAGGCTCCGAACTCACAGATGATGACAGTGCAATGTCTTAGAGTAATTATGGGGTCACCCTGAAATTAACACAGAAACATGAACTCCCATTCTAAAATGATTGTTCTCACGGACAGCTTAACCTCCAGCTCCAATGGCGCTGTCAAGAACAGATCAGCTAAGAATAGATTTAGCCACAAATCATTCCAGACTTCCCTCAGTCAGGGTATTACAGTTTTGGAGTGGATTAACTAGGAATAGATTAATAAAGAATATCATTAAAATAAAGTTAAATTATCCCATGCTAGATATTACTGTAATCCAGCATCGGGGAAGCTACTTTGCAACTAGCCTGGCAAGCTACATTCACTAAACTACTGCTTTTTTTATACATCTAACTATCGAACTTAATCAGACGCATATTTTGGCACACGAACAGTGAGGGGTTTTTTAAAAAAAGAAAAAAAATGTAATAGAGTTGAAAACATGATGAACTGCAGCATTTAGCCGAGTATTTATGCTATAATCGATTCACTCAAATCAATACTTTTTTAATCTGTTTTAGTGAGCTTTTTCTTTTTAACTGTTCATGCATTGGCCAGTATGGAAGAGGACGTTTATAAGTGTGCATTTGCTAAACCTGGATGCGCAATAAAATGTAGAGTTCAAAACAATGCACATTACTATGGGACTATGATACACATTATGAAATAAATACCCACTGTGACCATGTAAATATGTATGTGTATATTCAATTCAATTCAATTCAAGTTTATTTGTATAGCGCTTATCACAATGATTATTGTTTTAAGGCAGCTTTACAAAAGGTGCACATTATTGCATTACTATAAGGTTCTGAAAAGTAAAGGCTATTAGTTATCATAACTTTATAAGTCACTAATAACTTTAACTAATGAACTAGTAACTAATAGCTTGTAACAGGTAAAATTATTATATATAAACATTGTCAACCTGCAGTTATATAGAATATAAGTTATGTCTATGTGTACAAGTTCAAAGAAGTAAGATGGATATATATCTTTCATTTTATTTTCTAAACAACTCAGTCATTCATTCATTTTCGGATTAGTCCCTTTATTAATCAGGATTCGCCACAGCGGAATGAACCGCCAACTTATCCTGCATATGTTTTACGCAGCGGATGCCCTTCCAGCTGCAACCCAGTACTGTGAAACATCCATACACACTCATTCACACACACTGTGGCTAATTTTGTTTATTCAATTCACCTATAGCACATGTCTTTGGACTGTGGGGGAAACCGGAGCACCCGGAGGAAATTCAGGCAAACACGGGGAGAACATGCAAACTCCACACAGAAATGCCAACTGAACCAGCCGGGACTCGAACCAGTGACCTTCTTGCTGTGAGGCGACAGTGCTAACCACACTGTGCCACCGCGCCGCCACTTTCTAAACAACTGTCAGCAAAATATATATTAAAAACACATTAAAAACATTTATTTGCAGAAATTGACAAATATAAAATATTCCACGTTTTCAATATTTAACACATACTGTGCTGTAAACTGTATGCTAGTACTTTATTATACTGAAAGTCTGTGTGCACCATTTGGACTTGTTTCCCAAAATGCACCCCTCAGGTCACAGCATGATAAAAAACAATCAACTAAACAAACTCATGAATAATCAAATAAAAGTCATTAAAGGAGGCTTTAACGAAGCAGGAGGAGAAGCTATTGATGAATGAATGAAGGAGACTCAGGACACGACCCAGCAGGAAGACAGATAGGTGTGAAAAACAAAAAGAAAAAGAAAAGAAAAACCCTCACACACGCACACGCACACACACACACACACACACACACACACACACACACACACACACACATCTCAACCTCTGTTTGGCCAGACAATCAATATTTTACCATGGAAACCAGCATCCTTTTATTTTAAGGCAAAAAACGCAGAGAGAAATTTGAAGCAGATTAGGTTTATTTGGGCCCTACTAATATATTTGTTAATTTGCTCATTTAATTTCACCTTTGTATTTTAGCTAATGTGCTAAAAGAGTTCAGTGAGGACGTTAAGTTAATAAAACTGTATGCTTTCCATTAGTCAGTCTGGTCTGAAACGCCTACCCTACAGCTGACTGCGTGACTCATGGCTTATTCACAGCACTGCCTTTTAGTTTATTAAGTCCTTTTACACCAATTTGTTTCAATCCCACCTTTTTACACCACATGAGGACAAACTGTCCTGTTTGGTTGTGTGGGCTGTGTGTGTGAGCATGTGTGTGTGTGTGTGTGTGTGTGTGTGTGTGTGTGTGTGTCAGTGAGAGAGAATAAACGTCTGTTTCATTCTCTGAAACTGCCTCTGCTTTCGTGGTAGTATTCACGTCTGTAAGTTTGTAAAACGTTTCCAGATACTATCTTAACAATTTCAATAAATACAAAAGACACGCTTATTAAAAAAAGTCAATCAATAAGAAATTATGCTAATTGTACCTATTTTTACATATCAGTTTCAACATCATTTAGAGCTCTTGGCATGAAAAACGATGCATGCAACTAAATGTTTAAGACTTAAAATATATAATATTTTATCATTTTATTTAAATAAATGCATCAAAGCATGATTCAGCATGAAATATGTAAATAAGAAGAACAATCAAATAAAGATGAGTGTAAAAATGCATCTGAATGTTGGACCGACCAAATTACTCTGGTTGACTAATGGATAAATAAAAAAAAGTAGTGTGTACAACACCTGCTGTATCCACAAAACTGCTACAAAACAGTGACAAAGTTTGCATTTAGAAGATATAAACATCCAAAGCCAAAACAATTCTCATTTGCTTTTCATTTGATGCACTTCAGCTCAACACTCTCATTGGCAGAGCTGTGATAAAAACAAAACTCTATTGGCTGTTTTTTTAAGGGGAGGAGCTACTCTATGTCCCATCCTGAATTCATGTTTCAGTTGAGATTATGTCAAACACTGAATAAAAAAAATTACATTTCAAAGCACTTCATGGGGCAGTTATAGAAAATACAGTACATTTCTTAACACAAACTAAATTTTTTTTTTCAATAACTGTGATCCACATTTATTTTCTACAGGTACAGCTATAATTAGACAACACATTTTAATTGCTGTTGAAAAAATGAAAAGCATTTTAATGCAATAAATTATGGATCCTTTAAAGATTTTTTGTGCACACAAAGGACTATAACTCTAAAATTATTTGAAAGTTTCAACAATTTAGAATGAGAATAAAGATGCCCAAAACACAAGTAGTAAAACGATGGCACAGACAGACAATACTGTTGGAATCACTTTCAGAACATTCCCCACTTTATTCATCAGAAGTTGCCACAGCGGAATGAACCGCCAACTTATCCAGCATATGTTTTACACAGTGGATGCCCCTCCAGCTGCAACCCAGTACTGTAAAACATCCATACACACTCATTCACACACACACACACACACACACACACACACACACACACACACACGCACACACACTACGGCCAATTTAGTTTATTCAATTCACCTATAGCACATGTCTTTGAACTGTGGGGGAAACCGGAGCACCCGGTGGAAACCCATGCCAACACGGGGAGAACATGCAAACTCCATTCAGAAATGCCAACTGACCCAGCCGGGACTCGAACCAGTGACCTTCTTGCTGTGAGGCAACAGTGCTAACCACTGAGCCACAGTGTCACCCAACTTTAAAGATGACTTTCTCTAAATTTAGATTTTTTTTTTAAATCTTAGATTACAGATATTCATATAGCGGTATCTCAGACAAATATTGTTCTGTCCTAACACATACATCAAAGGAAAGCTTATTTACTAATTTTTCTGAAAATATATACATTCAAAAATTAACCCTCAAGACCGGATTTGTGGTCCAGCTCTGTGTCTCTAAACACAGAGTACACCTATCCATTCATTCATTCATTCATTTTCATTTCGGCTTAGTCCCTTTGTTAATCTGGGGTCGCCACAGCGGAATGAACCGCCAACTTATCCAGCATATGTTTTACGCAGCGGATGCCCTTCCAGCCGCAACCCATTTCTGGGAAACATCCATACACACCCATTCACACTCATACACTAGGGACAATTTTAGCTTACCCAATTCACCTATATCGCATGTCTTTGGACTTGTGGGGGAAACCGGAGCACCCGGAGGAAACCCACGCGAACACGGGGAGAACATGCAAACTCCACACAGAAATGCCAACTGAAGTACACCTATCCATACGTTTCAATCTTGTGTTCCTTAAGTAGAGTCAATAAGTCATTGGTTAGTTGGTTGAGCATTATAAATTCAAGCTTCAAGTAAATCGCTTTCTCATGAATGCTGCTCACATCTGATTCCACAGCCCATACATCAAGAAACACTGATTTTCCTCTCTTTTTTCTTCCATCTTTTGTATCAAATTCTCTCTCTGGCATCATTAAATCCAGCCCCTGTACAGTCTGGGCCTGCCAAACTACATGCAGACAGTCATGCCAAATTCCCCAGCAGACCCCACACACACACACACACACACACACACACACACACACACACACACACACACACACACAGCTTAAAAAGCAGCCCCCCACCCTCGCCGATCCTCCCACCTCAGCAAGTTTAACCCACACATGAAAGCGGCTGAGACAGGAGAGAAGAGCCAGGCTCCAGTCTCCCGAGGCCACTCTCTTCTGTTTAGAGGCACCCACAGCTTTCTGAGGGAGGGATTAAACCTCCACCGCTAGCCAAGCTAACCGGCCCTAACCGAGGAGCTCAGGGGGAGGCAGAAGAAGACAGAGCTTTGGCTAAAAAGACCCAATTCCCCAGTGGCAGACGCTTGCATCTGTGTGCGCTTCCGTGTGAATGAGTACAGTGCTTATATGCAGGTTTAAAAATGGATGTGCAGTTTGAGGGGATGTTTGCAAAATGTGCCGTGGCGAGCATGATGATACTAAAAAGTGTGCTGCATTTCTGCAAATCAACTGGTAGAGGATGATGCTGTCATGCTGGCAAAGGATCTGAAGGATCTGACGTAAAATGAAAACTTAACATCATTTTTTGGACACTGCAATGATTTGGTGAATAAGATTTACATACAAACTAGATTTATTTTTCGATTGATTTTGATTTCTTAATTCCTCTGAAGAGCAAACATTGTTACTGTGTTGTATAAAAAACAACATAAACATGTCTGAAAACATGGCAGACTTTGTTTGCTGTTTATGTTTAAAAATGCTCTAACTGACAACACTTCTATTTTAAATCTGGATGTGATAAATAATGTAATAAATAGTTTATAGACAGCTAAATAAAAAATATATACTGTATATAGTAGCTATTTTGGAATAAACATAACATATGACATTTATATTTCTTATTGCAAAATAAACCTAATTTGGATATCCATGCCATATATACCATAATACTGTATATGAATATGGTCATGAAAATATGAAATTCTCTCCTTATAAAGTACTCTTCTTAAAGCATAAATAGACTTTTAGCAAGGGAAACTGTACTTTATATAATCATTAATTGACTCATTCCACATCTGAGCTTGTCGCAGTCTTCTGGGGATTGCTAAATTTGTCCAAAATTATGTCTACGCATTACTTCCACAGTCTCTATCTTCTGCACCTACTTCCCATTTCATTCAATTCTCTCTCTCTCTCTCTCTCTCTCTCTCTTTTTGCTCTCCCGCCCTCATAAGGGAAATGAACCTGATCTCTGGCATCTGGTCTTGTTAGATGGATGTAAGGCGCATGAGGAGAAGCTGTATGAGCGAGAACCAATAGAAACAGGTGAAACCGAGCCAAGATGTTGGCCGTTTCTGTGAGTCTATGTGAACCCTGAGGAAAGGTGGGGGCTTTGATTTAACTCCGGGTCCGGGACAGCCTGGATGGGCCCCATCCATCTTCCAAAGTAATTACGCATTGACGCTCCCCATTGGAGGGGGGACGTCGGCCTCTCCATGGCTTTATAAATCACCACTCGCTACAAGTAGCAGGCCAGAGGGAGAGAGATGAGCGCGTTAACAGTACCATTTCGTTTTTAAGCTTAAGGAAGATTCAGCAAGCACTGACACGCCATATAGAACAACTCCTTTTTTTTTGCTAGCCTTTTAGTTTATGGCTGTACAATGGAGATATATTTGAAAAGGAAACAGAAATTGGACTCACTGTATGTGAGCATCACTCAGCCAACTGTAGCGGTGTACTTTTATGCCTTTAACATCACACTCCTGTCCTCGGGGGATGTTTGGACATTTTCTCAGCCATGTTGTCTTTCAACAGAGTTAACGCTAAACACAGCACGAGTCAAGTTCTCAGGCGTCCCGTCTGTCTCCAGACAGAGTGATTGGTGGCACTGGTCCCAGCTGGGTTGGCATATTGATTGGGGGTCGGAAGGCTGGCCCGGCCCGATTTGTTTCCCTCAGAGACAGGGCTGTCAGTCAGCCATGCTGTACGCCTGCTTTAATGGCAGCAGCTATGAGAGTGATTGAAGTACATGGGTGATCCCTCTGCTAACATGCTGATACGCTATCAGCCTTTTGGGACTTCAGCCATTCTGTCCTTCCCATTTCAAAATAATGGCTTGTAAGAGAGAGAGAGAGAGAGAGAGAGAGAGAGAGAGAGAGAGAGAGAGAAAGAAAGCAAAGGGAGGGATGAAAAAAATGATTCTGGTCATGTAATCATAAAATAGACGAGTAAGACTGAAAAGCCAAAAGTCTGTCTAGACGTATTCTTCAATGTCAAGTTGAAAAGACAAAAACGACATCACATTACGCAGTGAAACATTTCCGATTTTAAGCTACAGTATGTCGTTCATGAACTTCGAATGCGAGCTGGAGAAAAAAAAAAAAAAAGTATGCTGTACTCTAAGTGATGACTTCCTTGTTGTGCAGCAATCAAACACAACTTTGGCAGCGGGAGAAACTAGGCAGCTTCATTTAATTTCTGGAGCTGGCCCATCAACATGCCTGCTCTAAATCTGTCGCTGTCCACGAGGAAGAGGTGCTGAAATGTCTACGAGCTGCACTGGCCAGCTTTGAGAGCAGTTATGAAGTCTGTTTCTTTTTTTCTCCCTGTCGTTTTAGCTACCAAAGATTCTAGATTATTTGAATACATTTTCTCACATAATTAAATGATGCTCAGGTATAAAACAAAATACATTTAAAGTCTACAAGGCACATTAAAGGAGCATTATCAACTAAAATCTCAATAGTTTTGAAGTGTTTATGGCACATCAATATTTTGGAGACCTGAAAATGCAAACATTTAAAATGGTTTTGGAGACCATTTCGGAACATCTTGAGAAAACAGTGACATCATTATTATGCATATGTTGAGTTTATTAAACTTATTCTACAATGTGGAAATAAGCACTTTTCTGCGATTGTTTTAGAACTTTACTATGTCAGCAAATACTATATTTCAACAAATGTCAGAAAACAGCCAAACTACTGGTTCTACAAACAACTGTGTTTATGACTATACATAAAAATAATATAATTACAAAATACCAGTTTGCAAAATCAAGCAGCATAACAAGCTGTTTTGGTGGCTAAAAATCAATGAACGTGAATAAGACCAGAAGTCTCGAGGCAATAAGCTTCCAATGCTATTGCCTGCTTTTATGTGAAGAATAAGGTCAATAGCCATGCACATAAAGTCTTATTTTTATAGTGACATCACCACCTACTGACTGCTTTGCAATTCCATGTAGAAGAACAGCTAAGCTTACACTAAAACTATAAAAAATAAATACAACAGATGAACGGTTTCATTGACATTGTTTTCAGGGTGATTTTTCCAACAGCTGAATGATAAAAACACCGACAGCCAATCAAAATCTATTAAAGCTGTACATGATAAAATTACAGCACAAGCTTATAATAAACAAAACAATATAGTATGTTAATGTGGATGTTAATATATTATATAAAATATTTATTAATTTTAATTTTCCATTACATCCAAATGCCACAGAAATGCACCCAGATACATTATAAGGTAGAGTGTGCAGCATCTTTTACATTCTATATATTAACGCAGGTCCAAATTTGAATGAAATATTTAATAAGCATTCTGCATTGCTTGTATTATATACAACGAGCTATAGTTTCTGCAACCTTTAGATGCACCAGCATGAGCCATAAAGCATTGCTGCACGTGTAGCAATTTTTCTCCCTTGTCACTTAACCTTTCTAGCATTATGCAATGGTCATTTTAACGATTCTTGCACACGAGTGAATGATGTTCAGGTACTAGACAATTACACTCGGAATTTTAGCGGCCTGTTAAAAATAAACCCAAAGTCTGCAAGGCACATTAACACTTTACTGAATACAAATTTATGGAGCCATTAGTTCTACAGCCCGACTTAAAGGTCAAACGAGAAGTAATGCAGTTAAATTTCAAATTGCTCAGCATCAACACCACAGCGTCTCCGAGAGCTCTCTTGTAGATTTAATTTCTCTAATCACTTTAAACTGATCGTTTTAGTGTATAATATAATCTGAGGAATGCATAAACAATATTGCGAAGCAAATTTAAACATAAAAAACACACAAAAAAACAGCATTTTGATAAATATCTGCTGGATATGAATGTCAATGTGTGAGTTGTTGATGAGCACTTGTTCAGTAACTGATCAATTGATGCATTCAGAGTGTGAATGACTCAACAAGCAAGACAATCAATAGTTAGTATTCATTATTAATTCAGGTTTTAAGGCTGCTATTATTCATTCTCGCATTAACACAGGAGACATTAAAGCATGCTGCGGGATGACACACTGTATCAGAAGTAGTTGTTAAAGCTGGTCTGGAAGTGAAATGCTATTATAGTTTTTGCACATCATCTAATGCACCTGTCATTACTGCCTGTTTACTAAAAAAAAGCAGCGTTCAGTCCATCTTTGGCAAAAATGGAAGTGCAAGAGAAGTGCCAACATATTGACAGTGACACAAAATAACAGCATTATAAAACTATGAACGCTGGATTTAACTTTTTACAAGCTTTTAATCCTTGTAGAAAGGCAACAGCTGCATGCAACACTCATGTTGATAGGAAAATACAAAAAAAAAAAACAAGCATAACTTATCTCTAATAAATTATCTCTTCACAAAATGTTTTTGACGGTTTTGGTATTCTTTACCTGGAGGTGCCACTGTATCTAAATAAATACAACTGCACTGTAAAAGGAGGCTTTTTGTAAAAAGATGTTTGTTTGATGTAAATAAATACGTCAAGAGAATTATATTTCTACTTCACCACATCATATACTGTAACATGCCATTTCTTGTTTCTGAAGGAAAACGAAATTCTACAGCAGCAACATTTCTTCTTCTCTCTTATGGAGAGCCTTACAGGGATGGTATCAATATCATATCCTCTTCTTTCTTTTTCAAACCACAGATGATTTAAAAAAATAATAAAAAATTCTCACACTTGTCTCGATAAATGGCAGTGAGTAGCATACAAAACAAAGCTTTAAAGAAACCTATTCTAAACCTTTTTAAGCAAAAGCCTGTGCTTGACTAGTTCTATTTTTCACCATTTTGATAAATCAAAAAGTAAACATGGAATTTCTTGAATGAAAACAGAAACAAATGAATGCATCAACTCGCTGTTAAGTTGTTCAAGATGACAATTACTAAAAATACTAAAACACTACAAATACTAAAAGACGAGTCATGCAAATAGAAGTAAATAGAGCACGTGGAATTTATAATAATTCTTCAATACTTTTTCTAAAAAGCAGCTGGTTTGGTCTACATTTACTGTGATTCTATGAATGACTTCTCCTTTTGTGATCTAAAAAACAAAGCATGACATTTGAACAACACAAGGACAACACTAGGATAAGGAAATGATAACTTAATTTTAATATTTGGGAGGACATATAGTTGACAGTAACTATCAGTGGTAGGGGAAAAATACTATGGAAATCAATGGGGTTATCTTAAACTGGTTGTTTAGCATTTGCCAAATCTGTTTTTTAATAGAAAAAAAGAAACTCCTACATGCTTGGAACAAGACAATGGTGAGCAAATGACAACAGAATTGTAATTTTGTTTTGGTGAACTACCTCTGTAAAGCCAATTTACACCGCACCAGTAGATGCTTTATCAGGGTTGGTTACCGCTGTCAGCCATTGATTGGTGCTTGTTTCCCCTATTGAACATGCTAGGTTTGTCAGGTCGTAGAATTTCTGAGTGATGTACTAACAAATAATGGATGTGAACTGGTATATTTACATCAGAGAACAATGTACACACAAGATTTATTTCAACCTTTTTTGATCAAGATGATTGGGCTAACTGCCACATTACTAGAGTCATAGAAGACTAAAAATTCATGATTTTAGTTACATAATACAATAAATAGTGTTTATAGCCAGATGAATCTATAAAGGAACCATTGTTATTTTTTTTAAAAAGCAGCGGGTCTGGTATACTTTTACTGCAATTGTATGCATGACATTTTTTCTTTTGTGATCTGAAAAACAGGATAAGTAATAAGTAAAGTAAATGACGGATAAGTAAATTACTATTTAATTGTCCTTTTTTCATGTAAGAAAATATCAGTTACCAGATTTGTAGCAGCCACTAACATCTGGATGCTTTACATGCTTGGAACAAGACAAGGGTGAACTACCCCTTTAAAGCCAATTTACACCACAGCAGCAAATGCTTGGCCTGGGTTTGTTATTGCTGAACATGCTAGGTTTGTCAGGTCATGTAATTTCTGAGGTGTGACGTACAGTAGTGATTTGAAGAGGTGATTTTCTGCATCGGTCAGCATCTGTCACATAATGTAGTGTGAAATGACATTTAGTTCCATATTTGTGAAATTTTAAAAAGGCTGAAACCAACAGAGTTTGTCTTGCAAGTACTGTCGGTCGGCATCCCTACCATCGAAAGTCTCTTAAATCTCTGGAGTAAGGGGGAACAGAGATTGATGCAGAGGGACTAAGACAATCAACATTCAGAATGAAGAGAGGAAGCGTGAGGAGGAATCTTGGGGAGATTTCTTGATGTGATTACAATGGGCAGCACTCGACTGTGTTTAACACTCAAGGGCGGGAGGGTCCACACTAAAACCCATGATCAATACGCAATTTTACAATCATCACCTCGTCCATAATTGGCTTGAAATGAACCTGCAGAATGTCAATATCACTCCGAGAGTGTCACCGTTCACTCGAGTCTTCTTGTACTGGCGGATGAGTCATTAAACATACACCCTTGACAAACTCCTACTATTCAACATCGTTTTTTTGGTGCATTTTCCACTCTAAAAACACGCTGCAACAAAGCCAGATGCTCACCTTCAGGGCAACTTACTGTGCCTGAAATAGGACACATTTTACATTCTGTAATTAATTCGTAACGCTGGATTTATGCCATTAGGGTAAGATAATGAAGGAAGGCAGCACACTTAAAGTGCACAGAAGCTTTTCTAAACCTGAAAGAATTCTGACTAAATCAGAAAAAACTGGGTGGACATCCTTCATCTGCTGGATGCATGTGACTGGCGTGTTTGTTTGGAGATTTTTCAGGACTAATGAACCTCCATCACTCCTCTAATTCCGCATTGTAGCCCCAGCTGTGATTTGGGTTTCCAAACAAATTAATAATTAAGTACAGTTTGTGGAAGAGCATGAAAAAAACTGCATCTGTCTTTTTTGTACAAGTGACACGAATCCATTTGCCCATCAAAATGGTCAATGAACGTCATCTAAAAAAGTAGTTATTCCCCCCAAACCACAAGCTGAATTGCTGACTTCACTTGTGTGTTTCCCTTTTCACTCCTGTTCTTTTTCTACTTTTTCCTCCAAGTTCCTTTCAGATTCAGGCTGTGCATTGAAAAGCGATGGAGCACCATGTTCCAGGCAACTTTAAAGCTCAGCACCATCCAAAAAAAAAGAAAAAATCTTACTGACGGATTACAGGTTCTTTCAGACCTGAGCAAAAAACTCAAGATGAGTGGACACTCCAGCCTTTTCACTGCTATCCAAGATAGACCACAGATGCCGCATTTAGCATGTCTATCTGTGGATTCCAGACATCTGAAGGACAAGAATTATTTGAAAGAGCTGTAAAGTCAGTCCACAGCTTCTCCAACTGTATCCGTCACACAGGGAAAGACAGAAAATCTGACTCAGCAATTTTTGGAAAGGTACACACCTTTTTGGCTCCAGGTAAAGTTACAAGGGGGGAATCCTGTAGCGTGGAAGCTTTATTAGTGTATTTACAGCCAAGAACAATGGCAAGACTCTGTCGGACAGCGGGCACAACATATCATGTGTGAAGGCTGAAATATAGATCTAGACGGGAGGAGGCTGTCAGGTTCATCCGATGATTCATTGCTTGTGGCGATGCTGTCTACAGTGAGTGGATCATGCTGCACATGCTGGGACAGAGATAATGGCACACAGATGTCTGAGCACATCAGGCCACACAATCCAACGACCGCAACTTTACTACAACCCAGCAGAGTTCAGAAAGCGTGTACTGCGATGAGACATTGCTTCAGAAAATCAAACGCTACCGACTCACAGGTCACAGCCGCGCTTCTGTGACACTTCAAGGAGAATGATGGTTCGTTACGCTTGCTTTTGCCAGGCATAAACATTCGGAAATGCTTATCTGGAAAACTAGATGCTCAAAATGCTGTGTCCTAGGACGAAGAGATAAATGTTAAAACTGTATTTTAGCTCAACTTTACTGACATTGCATTTACAAGACCAGGCAGAGGTCGGCCTTTTGTGGGAGATGAAAGCTTTCGAATAAATTCCGCATGGACACAGAGCACTGTCTGACAAATACTGTTGTGCATGTGTGAATGAACAAAAAAAAGAAGAAGATGCTCTGACCTTGAGTATTCCTTGGAGCAAGTGAAAGCAAGAAAACATTGTTACCATCATCATGAATTCTTAATATAATTACCCTCTTTTGCATAAGTGAAGTGAAATGCTCTAAATCTTTGTTCTGTTCTCAAAATTACAACTGCCCATCATGAACCAAAGATGAACACCAGACAATAAAAAAAACCTTTCTGATTTATTCACAACCCCCCTTTTAAAGGGTCCAAGACTAAAACCCATCTCTTTCAATTCTGCCCAGTGCTCGGAGATTTTTAAAGTTTAATAAGGCTGCAGTCCATGTGAGTGCTTCCCAAGACGGCATACACACACTAACCACAGAAGGGCACATGGAGGGGGTTACATCAAGCTAACACTGCACTTTTCTTCATTATTTACCTGTTCTGAGGCTTGGGCCAGCCTGAGACACAAGCAGTTCTCCTTTCCTCTTACATCACAAACACTCCAGCTCTGGGTACAGTACACAGCGCTCTGTGTTGTTTTTCTCATAACAGAGAAAGCCATTTGCCTTGACTTTAGGGCATTTTGGCTGTGCTTCATCCATCACATTGTAAGACTCATTAAAAATCAGGTTTGATGTAGAGATTGAAATGAAGGAACGGCTGTTTAGGAGGACGATGGTGCACTTGTAGCAATAAAGCAAACAATGCAAGACACTGAAAATCCAACTGGTAAAAAAAAAAGAAAAAAAAAGAAAATCAGTGGTTGTGCAACAAATGATCATTATCTGTTGATCTGACTTAAGTGCTTTTTGTCATTTTTTATTGTGTTCTGCTCTTGCAATGTGACTAAATGTGTATATAATATATAATAATATGCTGTATAATATGCTGAAAATGCAAAACGGCTAAATGTTTCTGGTCTCACCACATTCGTTTATGAATAACATGCATCACATTAATTCAGTCATTTCACCTCAAAAGGGCCAGTTCCTTTTATTACAGGATATTACAGTTGGTCATTTAACTTTATTATCCTACAACTCTTAAATATTTAAGCACGTCTTAACTCATTCCTTTAACATCTAAAAAGTGAATTCATTTTGTATTTCTGTGCTTGATTGGCCTTTTTTTTGTCAATTTGCTATTAATGAGCATTAAGCAGACCAGCCTAAACATTTTAATTTTTAAACCTTTCTGTCATCCTAACAGATCATGAGCCAAACATGATAGTGGCCATTATTTCCATTTTTAATTCAGCGTCCATAGCAGGTGCATCCTGGCATAACTCCACAGATTTTTTTTTGTCCTCTTTTGAGTGGGTCACCAAGCAGAGAGTTCTGTCTTTTTATCCATGTACGACAGTATGATGGATGTGCATAGCAGCACACATGAAGGTTCAAGGCCGAACGCTTTGCACAGACACATGCTCTCAAATCAACTACTAGTTTTTCCTCAATCCACGTGAGGGACTGCAGTAGAACTACAGGGAAGAACGGAAAGCTTTGAGCAACATGAGGAACTCACCTTTGCTACATCATACAAGGACAGCAGACAGATTTAGAAGCACTAAACCCTTTACATCAGGTCCTATCAGACATTAGAGCGATACAGCAGCACTTGGGGCTGAGGAACGGCCATATCCTCAGCCTTCAGGAGAACAGAGGACTCCTTGTCTGTGCTGAATTCTGCCATTGACAGAGCACTGCCAAACCACCACAGCATATAAATGTGCCCCTCTG
Source organism: Danio choprae (assembly GCA_903798125.1). Taxonomy (NCBI): domain Eukaryota; kingdom Metazoa; phylum Chordata; class Actinopteri; order Cypriniformes; family Danionidae; genus Danio; species Danio choprae. Next base: position 6,685,407 of record CAIGQW010005633.1, on the reverse strand, counting down.
TGAGAGCCATGGCTTCCCATACACCTCCATACCTATTTGTGCATGGGCGTCGTGGGTGTGCAGTTGGGTTAGGTGGGTTGCCTTCGCTCCTTCCTATCTCACACTTACGTAAATGCCATTAAACATTTAACAGGCGATGGGAAGTCTGTGGGTTGCGGATGTTTGCCATCATTCAGAGCGCATTACCATTATCTATCAAGTGCAAAAATAAATCAATCCCCACGTTGCCAGAGGGACGAGCGATGGATGCAATTAGAGGCGCAAATGGCCGGTAAAGGCCACGCGACAGCGACGCGTCGAGATCATTTGATCTAGATCTGATGAACGCGTCGTTTTTCTTTGAAGCAGACGAGACATGTCAGGATAAAAGAGTAGGATATGCGGATACTGGCCAAGTGTGTCAATCATAAAATACCTATTTTCTTATCAACAGGCCACGGCAGTCGGTATTGGCTGACTAAAGCGCACCTTTATTGAACACTTTCAATTAGACATATCATTCGCGAGCGTTGCGTCAAACAGACACAGACGCGCTACTCGCCGATGTCGTGCAAACACACATACGTGCATTATAACAACAGACAACAGAAACCCGCTTACCGCGATGAAAGGGTTGTAGTCGACGGGTTCTTTCCCGGCGAATTATTCGTACTTCAGTGGTGAAGCCGGTGTTTATGCCATCGGTATTTTTTCTGAGGTAATTCGTCATGAATGTGTCGCAGGCTCTCGCACATCAATTTACCTTCTTCGCGTCAGTCCGTGTCCCCAAAACAATAAAAGAAATCCGGAAAGAAAGGAAAGGAGCATAAAAAGGAAATTAAGAGCAAATTAAGAAACGGGGGGAAAAAAGAAAGGGGAATAAACACCTCTTAACACCTCCTCCTCCTTTTTCTTTCTTTTTATCAGACAACACCCGCGTTTTCTGTTGGCGAGGTTACCACATATTTGATCACTATAAAGGAGGTAGGGAAATGATAAAATAAAACAATAACAGAAACAAATGCGTATAACGCATTAGCGGCTAACTCAGCGCTCTGTCGTCATGGCGACCCATTTCAGAGTCCGTTCCTGCATCAAAAAACAGCAAATAATAAAAACCATCCGGTGGCACGACTTCTCATCTGCTCCCAGTCTGTCTCACTCGCAAAACGAGTCCTCTTCTTGTGCGTGCAAGTGAGCAAACAATTGTGACTCTTTTTTCTTTTCTCTCAGTGGTATCTAAAAATGGTGATAATAAGAATTATTATTATTCCCACTCGTAAGCAATGACGATGTATATGTCTCTCAGAAATCCATTCGGCACTTCACGCACAGCTGTCAAGATTCAGTTGTTCTGAATCCCGATGTCCGCCTCTCTCTCTCTCTCTCTCTCTCTCTCTCTCTCTCTCTCTCTCTCTCTCTCTCGTACACACGCACGCGCTATGGCAAGCTGACTTACCATTTATCTAACTAACTGATCTCCAATAAACTGTCTCCAATTGTTTCTTAGATGTTTAAAATTGACTATGCATTTTTTTCTCCTCCATTTTACTAGTAACTAATCATCAAACAGTACTTAAAATGTAGCCTATACTTTTCACTGCATAATAGCTAATTACTGCATTTTTAAATAGCTAAATAGCCTTCAAACACTCCCTTCTTTATCAGAGGATCCACCAACTACCACGATCCACCAACTACGGGTAGATGCCCTTCCTGTCACAATGCAGCCCTAAGAGTGCAATCCCCAGTGCTGGGAAACACTCACACACACTCACTATTTACTGTCCAATCCAGCTATACTGCATGTCTTTGAATAGACCCTTTTCACATTTCCGGGTTTTACAGTAGGGGAAGGCGTCATAGCTGGGTAAATTCAGAGCGCAGTGAATGGGAGAGTACAACAAATAATACTTTTACAGTCTTATTTGCTCAAATAATAAAAGAAAAACTCCATGATAGTGTTATCAAGACTTACAGAAAAAGGAAAAAAAATGTGTGAGACTGATAACGGCTGCCAGAAGAGAGAATAACGTCAAATTTAACCCCAGCCCCCTAAACGCTGCATTAGGAACACCTCGCACAAGCGATAATAAATTTTTTGTAATTCGACGCAAGTGATGTTTATTTATAAACTAATTTCGAGAGGATCACATTCTTATGATTGCTTATTCAATTTGTGATTCACCAATCAGATGATTCATAAGCCACTATAAATACCCTAAGTTCCATATAACAGCCATTTTCGTTTTGAAGAATCCCCCCTTCCACCCCTCCTCCTCCTCCTTTTCTAGATGGGTGGCACAGTGGCCGAGTGGTTAACACTGTTGCCTCACAGCAAGAACGTCACTGGTTCTAGTCCTTACCAAGCCAGCCGACATTTCTGTGCGGAGTTTACACATTCTCCCCATGCTCACGTGGGTTTTCTGCCACCGTCCAAAAACATGCAACTTAAGTTAATTGACTAATCCAAACTGGCACCATAGGCATGCTCCTAGTAAGTAGTTATCTATTAAGAGCAACCACAATCTGTTCATTAGCTACTACAGGAGGGGAGTTCTTGAGATCTACCTGAGCTCAAACTCCCCTTTCGCCTTGCAAACGGGAGGGAGCCCCAGGCTTGAGGATCTATGAGCTCAGGGCTGTCACCCGGGACAGCATGCCAAACAAGCTTTATAATCATTCATCAGCTAAGTGTGAACTCTTGAAAGATGATATAATATGTTCATAAATACATATAAATGTTCATACGATTTTTTAAAAAGCAAAATATTAAAAACTTTCAAGGATTCATTCATTAATTTTCTTTTTGGCTTAGTCCCTTTATTAATCTGGGGTCGCCACACCGGAATGAACCGCCAACTTATCCAGCATATGTTTTCCAGCTGCAACCCTTTAGCTTACCCAATTCACCTGTACCACATGTCTTTGGAATTGTGGGGGAAACCGGAGCACCCGGAGGAAACCCGGCGAACACGGGGAGAACATGCAAACTCCACACAGAAATGCCAACTGACCCAGCCGGGGCTCGAACCAGCAACCTTCTTTCTGTGAGGCGATTGTGCTACCCACTGCGCCACCGTGCTGCCCACTTTCAAGGATTTAACATTATAATGACCATTAAACATGTCATAACAGGCTTGTGAAAAGGGTCCATTGTGGGGGAAACCAAAGCACCAGAAGGAAACCCATGCAGACATAGGGAGAACATTCACACAGCAAGGCATCCTGGTTCAGCCAGGACTTGAACCAGGTACCTTCACTGTCAGATAGTAGACAACTATATGCCAGTTGTATCTAAAATCATTTCTTTTTACATTTCTTGCCTTGTCTCATCGTCTATTTTTATAGTTTTAAAATGACCTTTGCTGATGTTGAAACAACAATATACAGTACTGAATAAGAAATAATATATAGAAAACAATATCTGTAATACAAAAAAGGGCAGCTTTTTACCGGGTTTTGTACCATAATTTACCTGATCAACCAAGACAATACATCTTTTAAAACTATTAAAATTGTCACAAAAATGTTGCTATACTTTTTGACATGTAGCAGAGATCAAGGTCACAACATTTACCCATAATCCAAACTAAATTCACAAGCATAAATAAACAGAAAACCAAGGATTAAGAGATGCAACTGTTAACCCATAGTTGGGTATTTTTTTTAACTCAACTATTTGATTGAGAGCAGTCCTAAAAAACTGCAAAATGCATACAGACATGATTTCCCCCCTCATGAAAAAATGTTTTATATCTTTGGAGGATGGAGAGAAGGGACACACTCGCATCTCAGCAGGCAATGACATGGGAGGGGGGTTCATTTGACAGACAACTAACTTGCACAGAAAGGAGTTTCCTCCCCTGTTGGTGTTGTTGGCAAGTTTTAAAATGTTTGTTTTTGACGTGCAGTTTTTATATGTATTTAGATTTAAATTAGGGTATCAATTCCATAAATTATTTTACATGAAAGCTGCGGATCAAACAGTGTCATTAAACCCACCCCAAATGAGTCCTGTGTTGGCCAGTTCCTGCCTCAATGCACTGCAGATGGAGAATGTGTGAAACAGGCATTACTCGTATATAGCCTAAAGATGCAGTGACTGAGGGTGATTTAAGAGCAAGGTGAGACCTGATAAGAGGCAAAACCATGGTTAGGCTATTTGTCATATATTGGGAAATGGCTACGAGAAAATGAATGAATGATAATATACTTGTAAAACTGAAAAATATATTATTCTCTACTGATTTACTTATTAGTCATTAATTAATGAGCACTTGCCACATCAAAAGAAATACTGTTTGGTTTTAGAAAATAAATGTTAAAGCAGCTTGCCACACTCACACACATTTAACAGCTACCGCAGATTGATTGCAATTCTTAGCACTACCTCCGGTGGCTGTAGCGTCCCTTATGTTCACGTTTTCACATACTGACGCTTTGTGTGTACTGAATTTACATTCCGTGCTGCTGCTTTGAGTACTCTCATCGAGCTCTAATTAATTAATCAATGTGATTAGGACATGAACCCTCCGAATGCGCCTCTATCCAGCCCCGAGGACCTGCATCGGCATGACGTCAGAAAAAGCGTCAAAGTGATAGCCCTCTTTTCATCTTGCATCATGAGGTCAGTGTGACGTGACAGATGCACTGTTGCTAACATTTGATCTCGACGACTTAAGTATCCGAGTCGAAGAGAGGAATGTATTGTAGTTAACTAAGATATCATAATACCAGTTACATAAATCTTTATCATGGAAATAAGTGATAACAAATTTCATAGTTATGAATTTGGTCCTTCAAAACTTCTAAAATATTATAGAAACATGTCAGTATCATATGGTGCATCAAGGTCATGCTCATACCACGCTATCTGTGCCTACTTCCTGTCAGAGTTACATTAAAACTTAAGAGCTAAAATATGCTGTACCATAAACCCTAGAGTAAAAATATGATTCATTCATTGAACTTGAGGTTGAACTGATGTGCTTGTGTGCGACAGCAACTTCTTAACTTGAATTAGAAACTAGACCAGACTAGAGGTGATCTTAGACCCGCTTGGACCATAAAACTAAAACTTAAATGGTTAAACATCGCCATCTAGTGAATGTGATAGGCTATAATATGATAACGAGAAGTCATAGAGCAGAATTACAAAGAAAGAGAAACATTATTATTATTATTATTATTATTATTATTATTATTATTATTATTAT
>CAIGQW010005633.1:6628826-6657505 GCA_903798125.1 Danio choprae | reverse complement strand
GTATTGTATTGTATTGTATTGTATTGTATTGTATTGTATTGTATTGTAAACAAAAGGGTTAAAGCTGACTTCAAGAGAGGCCTTAATCTCAGCCTTTTCTGCAGAGGAAGAAACTGATTTATTGTCTGATTAAACCATTTCTACAGACGAGCAATAAATGTATCAAAAAGTAACAGCTGTGTCATAATGCCCAATATAGCCAGTGTCTGTTTTGTCATCTGATGCTCTCTGATGACAAAGTGCAGATCTTTTTCAAAGACACTTTAATAGTGATGATAAATTCTGGGACAACAAATAGGAGGAAAGAAATCCTGCAAAACTTTCACTTTCTTTTACAACTCTGGGATGACTAACATGTGTTTATACTTGGATCATTTGAATAAATGTGAATGCTGGAATCCTGTTGACTCTTGAAATATCGTAACATAAGGCAGCCAAATCAGATTTGAGGTTATGGATGCTTCTCAATTCTTATTTGTACTTATTTCCTCATTTCCTCTCCTCACTTCCTGCCCCCTTTGCGTCTTAGCTCCACCCCCTCAGGATGCAAGGGAAGGACGCAAGGAAAAGTCGCAAGGACAGGGTAAATAAATCAAGTGAAATGAAATATTCTTGCTTCATTTAGCACCAATTCCAAACTTCCTAATGAGAAATAATTATTTATATTGTAATAGATTCAACCTCCACAAAACACCACATTTGTCTGTATTTCTTGGGCACACTTTACAAAAAGGTTTCATTAGTTAATGTATTGCACTTTACAATATACAGCATTTATTAATCATAGTTCAACACTTACTAATACCTTATTAAAATCCAAATTCATGCTTGATAGCATGAGTTAATGCACCGTGTAGGCCTATCACAATAATCAACATATTGACTTATCGCACAACAGATGGACATGACCTCATTTTTGGTGATGCCATATATATATATATCGCCCGTACATAAAAGCCAACTCTAGCCACATTTTAGCTGATTGCGCAACCTCTCTATCTCTATTGGAGGTGTCAGTGTCAGTACGTTTAAAAAAACACTATAGTACTTACTATAAATTACTGTAGTTTATTTTCGTGGGTGCCCTGACGAATGAAAATAGATCTGTTACTTTTTTCTAGTTCTTTTTACCTTGCACTTTTTTTCTTTAAATTCATTTATTTTATTTATTTTTGTTTAGGATATACCTTTTCCTATTCTGATTTCAATGCCTAATTAATAGATTGTTAAAATGACTTAAATTCAAATTAATGTTCTTAAGAATAAAATATAATGTGTCCTTTGGAAGAGTGCACTTGCATTATGATGCTATTATAGTGTCAAAATGGTCTCAAAATCACAATAATATCATTTATCGCAATACATTTTGGTGCTATATATCGTACCACAAAAAACAGATATCGTGACAGGCCGAGCACTATGACTTAACAGGAACTAACAATGAACTAATGTATTTTCATTAATAGTTAACTAACTAACTAACTAACTAACTAACTAACTAACTAACTTACTAAATATTGTTATAAATGTATTGTTCATTGTTCATGTTCGTAAATGCATTAAATAACATTAACAAAAACATCTTTATTGTAAAGTGTTACCATATTTTTCTATGACTTTTTAACAATGAATTATACCTGAATAAATAATATAATTATTAACTGCTGAAAATTATGTTACTGTACATCACAATTAAAGGAATTTTAAAAACAACCCACAGTTGCAATAACTTTATGCTTAATATTCACATTAATGTGTGTTTGAATTTTGTGCTTTAGTTAGCAATTTATGGAGCAGATGTGAAGGAGAGGAGTATATACATGCATGTCACATTTAGTCAATAAAACACTTCCGCAAAGGATCCACCTGTGTATTCTCGCTCATGCCTTTGCAGGAAAGCTTCCTCTCTCCTCACAGCGCAATTAGAGAATTGAGATGTCCTACAAGATGGCTGAGCTCATTCGGTTTCTGGGTCTTAGGATGGAGATCGTAGGACACAAAGAAAGATATTGATAAGCACCATTTATCTCTGTAATACTTCAGCATGTTCTGACCAAACGTGTGCCACCTAAAAAAAATATATATTTTTTACTTATAACCTCTGAATGGTTTTACCCAAAATGATAATCACAGTCTCTTTAGATGTGCAGCAGCATAACAAGATTATTGGTTCTCGGATTTTCCATACTAGCCATTTTGGCAAATGATCATTTCCAATTATCATTGGCCAATGATCACAAAACATTTATTGATGCAGGAACAGAGCGTCCTATAGTTCTGTGACTCATCTGTCCTTAATGCTGCACAGTGTGTAAAGTAATGATGCCAGAGATTGTAATCCTGGAAAGCTGCAATGCTTGTAGATAAGAGAGAGTAGAAACATCAAAGGTTGGCGAGTTATTTAAATATATAAAAACTAATTACACAGCAAATGATTCACATATGGCATTTACAAATAAAGCATTTATTTCAGATGGAAAGGTGACTGTATGTTCTGCTAGTCAAAACTACAACCAATGCATCATAAATCAATTCGATCTACATATTAATGGTGACAACACAAAATGAAAATAAAACCTTGTTTAATTGAATATTGATATTCACTTGAATTATTTTCTAAATCATTTAGCAAGACCGGTGGTATCTTCTATGTATAATTTAGGTAGTAATATGTGCACTTTAGGTACTAATATGTACATTATTAGGGTACCAATACGGACCCTTTAGGTACAAACATTTGACAACTTGGTCACACTTTACAATAAGGTTTCATTAGGTAATGTATTTACTAACATTAACTAATTATGAACAATGCATGTAGAAGCATTTATTAATCCAACATTTATTAATGCATTATTAACATCCAAATTCATATTTGTTAACATTAGTTAATGCACCACGAGTTAACATGAACTAACAATGAACAACTGTATTTTCATTAACTAACGTTAACTAACATGAACAAATACTGTAGTGAACGTATTGTTTATTGTTTGCTCATGTTCATGTTGTTCATGTTAGGGCCAGGTTCATTTAAAGAACAAATTATCATGGGAGTGCAATCCCATAAAAGTGCTGGTGGCATCAATGCAAATTCATGAGTTTGCACTTACAGATAATTGACATAATACAATTTAGGTTTATTTGGTGTGCTGTCCAGGGAGAGGGCTCTGATCTCAGAAAGACACTCTAACTTGCATTATTCCCCTTGTCAAAAGGGGTCAGAGCGTAGTGTGTAGCCCGCTGCCTTAAAATACACAGCATTTATTAATCATAATTCAACATTTACTAATACCTTATTAAAATCCAAATTCGTGCTTGTTAACATTAGTTAATGCACAATGAGTTAACAATGAACAACTGTATTTTAATTAAGTAATATTAACTAACATGAACAAATACTGTAATAAATGTGTTGTTCATTGTTTGTTCATGTCACACTTTATTTTGATGTACAGTTCATGCTATTAACAAACCATACACTATGACTTTTAGCTCAATAACAAACCATTCACTATGACTTTTAGCTCAATAAACTACTAACTGGCTGCTTATTAATATTTAAAAAGGCAGAAGTTGGGTTTAGGTATTGGGTAGGGTTATGGATGTAAAATAAGATCATACTTTATAAGTGCTAATAAACAGTTAATATCTTAATAATAGGTAGGTAATAAGCCAGCAGTAAATAATGTGAATTGTTACCTAAACTAAAGTGTTACCTTGATTTTTAAAGGGGTTTGTTCTTGTGCTGATTGCATAATTATATGATGATCAATGATGAATTAACCTTGTCAATGATCTGCATATGCTCCTCCTGAAACTTGTTTATAAAACTGCACTTAGTGTAAGGTCCCAAACAACCAGAGATGATGATAATAATCAGGTGTGGGTAATCTAAACAAATGGGTTAAGAAATGCTTTTTGTTTTGTTCTCATCTATCTCATATAACATTTGTTTCACAGTCTCACTCCTTTCTTTCCTTGTTTTTGTCTCAGACCTGTATGCTATCTCTTGATCTTTTTGTCTGCCTCGAATTTGCTGCTTTTGGTCCCTTAGATACCGAAACATCACAGAAGTGCTGAGTTACAACACAGCGCTGTTATCACACCACTTTCTCTCTTACACACACACACACACACACACACAAACACTGACATTCAAAACACACACATCTCCACCCACGGGACTTTACTGGTTCTTCGTCTCCCCCGTCTCCATCAGCATTTTGCTGAGGCTGTTTGGAGGGGATAAAAGACTTCTCTCTCTAGATTTACCCTGATAACAGAGACATCTCACACACTAAAGAAGGCGAATGGCTGAGACGTTTTCCATCTTTAGGATTAAGAGTTAAATGAATGTTTTTGTGTTTACTTTTATTTAAAATCCTCATAGGAAATTTAATCTGAAGATATGAATGAGGGATTATTTGGGTGCACAGATGCTGGTGGAACCAAATTTTCACAAACATTACCCTTACCCTCCTTCCCCAATGTTATCTAAACACTCTCACCCCAGAGATTTTAGATTTAAAGTACCTAATATGATTTTATCCGCTTAGAATACCAGACGTTTACTAAACCTTAGGTCACAGATGTTCTCCTGTGGTTACAATATCCACTAAATGTTGCTTTTTAACCAATTGCGTAATTTATAATATAATTATGTATTTATACTACAATAAAAGAATAAATACAAAGGGGCCATACAAAAAATAATAACCTTGGATGCCTGAATATGAGGGTGTTACTGAAATTGCAATTGTAGCCATGAACCTCTCTGGAAACATTCAGTTTTTCTCAATTGCTAAAACACTACACCCTATTGTCCGAACCAAATGCTCAGTTGCCTGAATCCACTGATTGAATCAATCACTCTTTTGGCAAAACCATAAGCACTTTTCACCTGTTTAGACACAACTTGCCAACATATTTTCATTGTGATGCACCAGTGCTGCATAATGGTGAGCACAAGTGTCAAAAGTCAAACACAATTAAAGCACAGGTGTCACCACTTGAACACAACAACTCAAAACTGATCACACTTGTGGCTAATGATGTGAGGGAACATATACAGTAAGCCAGTTCAGAAAGCACTTGTTTGTGAGGCCCTATAATGGATAGAAATCTGAGAGGAAGAGTCCGTGTGAGAGGAGGTTGAGGTGGTCAGCGAAGACAAAGAACAGTAATATCTGATGAAATCAGAGCTACTGTGATTGACCATGTTCTTGTCCATGTACTTTGACATGTAATTTGTACTTTATTTTTACATGGGCTTACTGTACACAAGTGGCAAACGAATAAGATTTCTGTTTGTTTTTACAAGTGCCACTTGTAAATGCACAAGATTTCTGTTTTGTCTTTTTGTACAAGTGCTAAATGCACAGGTTTTCTTTGTTTTGCAACATGCATTTAGCCTACAGTGAACAATAAACTTTTATTTCTCCAGCTTCATGTGCTGAGCATTGTGTTTTCTATTTTTCTACGTAGTGTTTAGTGGCACGATTTGACAACAAAGTTCAAAGTTTGAGGTGAAAGTTTGGTTTTGCAAGAAGAGGCTCAGACACACTCTCTCAATTTAAAACTAGAATAAAGACTTATCTTTTTAGTAAAGCATACACTCAATGCGTCGCATAACGATATGGTGTATTAGTGTACTACTGTCTTAATACACCAGCCATTGTGTTAGAAACTCTCATATGCTTTACATATTTGTTATATAGCTGTTATTTTTGCTATCTATAACAATCACTTTTCTTTCTGGTTGAAATACACTATGAACAGCAGCTACGCTAAATATTTTCTTTATTTTCTATTTCCACCTGGGGATACTCATCCCGAGGTCCCTACAGATTTGCAGCGCCATCGATGCGATCCTAGACCTGTGAAGAGATTATCCGAAGGTACCCTGGACCAGGCCGTATCCCGAGCTGATACCGTGGTGGCCATGGAGTAATGGAGTGCATGAGACTGATTCCTGAAGGCTACAGTGACGAACGAGTCTACGTTTGATCCTGTGGGCCAGCCTTACCTCCCGCTGGAGCCCTACCCTCACCTGCAACTTACACGATGGATGTCCAGCTTCTCCAGCCGGCGCCTAGACTGCAGCTCCACATAGGAAGTTTGGCCAGAAGAAAATGACCGTGCCTAACATAGCCTGGTTTCCCTCGAGGTTTTTTTTCCTTCACTTCGTCAACTGGTGAAGTTTTTTCCTCGCCACTGCTGCCACTGGCCTGCTCGGATTGGGACTTGTGGAGCTGCGCTTCGGTGGATTTGCTCTTCAGTGTTTGAACTTTCAGCAGTGAAACTTAAGCCACACTGAACTGAACTAAACTCTAAAACCTGGACTTTACTTGAACTTGTTAAGCTGCTTTGACACAATCTATATTGTAAAAAGCGCTATATAAATAAACTTGAATTGAATTGAATTGAATGTGGGTTTGAGTTGTGCGGTAGAAAAACATTGCGCAAATTGCAGAACGTTCAGACTTATTAACAACATGCACTGACTGGATGTTGGTCCATGTGTGTTTTTTTAATCAAAATAATCCATATAAAATAAAAATGTCCAGGGCTTATTACCTTTACTAACTTAACATTATTTTTAACACGTAATATAACATAAGATAGCATAACATATTGTCACACCGTCGGCTCGTTCCTGCAGTCCCGCTCTCACTAACCATCCACCACACATCACACCTCTGAACCCTCACCTGATCACCATCACCCGCACCTGCACCTGCAATCACCCACACACTATATATACTCACCTCACTCACTCACTCAGCGTCTGGAATCAAAGACGCGTGGTTCTCCTCGTCTTCTCTCCTGAGTTCTCCTATGCTCTGCCGTGGATGTTCTCCTCCTGTTTAAGGGAAGTGACTATTCTCATGTTGAAGCTTACCAATGAACTGAACTTACCAGCTGAACTGTTTGTGTGTGAGATCGCTCACCCTCTGCACCGCCATTCACCTGCTTCACTGCACCACTATTGTGCATCTCTAAGAATAAACACCCTTGAAGTTTATCCCTCTTTGTCTTCCTTGTATGATCTTAACACATATAACATAAGCATTTAAAATAATATTTTAATAAAGGCTATACATTTTACCACAGTATTGCTGCTATAACTATGTGACTAGTAAATGTCTGTAAGAAACACTTTTGAAAAAAGCACTAGTGCAGCATAATTGAAGTTAATCAGCATGCAACAGCGTCTCGGTCATTCATCACCTCCAGTGACTGAATGACCACAAATTCATCATCACTCTCTAATTAGAGGTCTGGAGGCCAATAGGCAGATACAGTGAAAGATATGTTGTCATGACAGACTTTCACCCGTTTAAAAACATTTGCTCATTACAGTCAAGTCCTCTTGAAAGAGTGCAATCAAATGTGACAGATAGATTTCGAATCGATGGTCACATATGCTCAACTGAGACATAAACCTCCATAAACTAAAGAGAGAATGATATACAAATTACGTGGACACACATGAAAACTTTTAATGGGACATTGCACAAATCTGCATAAACATCACTGATATTAAAAGCAGTGTAGCACATTTAGAAAGCCTAATTACAAGCCTGTCTTGGTAACTAGCGATATCTCTCCCCTCTTTTCTAATATGATCCTGACCCAGAGGTCAAGCAAATTATAAATACTATTTGTGAAGCTGAAATCAAAAGGGGGAAGATATGTTTTTGCACGCTTACATAATGGAAGTGGGGATTACGGAAGAAAACCTCCTGTCATCTGTTTGGGCAATGATGAATAGAGCAGACAGAAAGCGAGAGGAGATGAGACAGACAGAAGGAGAGATAAGGTACTGGGAGAGACATAAAGACAGAACTGGGCCAGCTAGGTCGGGCTGAGCCATGCAGACACATGGGGAAACAGGAGAGGAGGCTTGTCCGTGTTTGTCAGGGAGGTCAGGAAGACCTTTGTGGAAAGTAATTGCTTGGGAAAGCAGAGGAAGGTTAAACACATGCTCTGCCATGACTGAAGCTACTCCTAAATCTGCAAAATGAAGCTGAATTTTTCACTCCACTAGGACAACTGGTTTGGGTGCAGACTAACCAAAAACCATAACCTAGTCTCGTCTTTGGGGCCATTCACATATTGCATCTTCTGATCGCTCAAGTTTTTTATTTCAAATGGAGATGTGCTTTTTCCAGGCATGCCTAAAGCGCAGCAAGTTGACAACATCTCAACTTTTAAGAATGTTGCAAGCACACCACACTTCATGTGACATGAACCAGCCAATCAGCCTCATATTTTGTATGGATTATAAACATTTCAGTAATATCAGTAAACTAATTACCTCAGACAAATGTAGAGGAACCAAAAACTGTGGAACTTTTCAATATTCTCCATAAATAAAAGTGGTATCAGAGCTGCAGCAAGAGTTTGTCATTGATGGTTCCTTGGAGATTGTAGATGATGGTTGCTTAGCAACAACAAACATCACAGGAGCACAAGGTCAGAAGTGTGTTGAAATTGGTGAAGGAAGCAGCATGCCTCATGTATTCCATGTGGTTTGAGGCACTATATGTAAATGGACCCTTCAGCTGTGTCTATACTAATACAGACACATTTGAAAACAGTGTATTTGGGTAAAAAAACAATTCTCCATGCATACTAGCATTTTCCAGAAGTTGCACATAATGTTTATCCCCTTAACCGTAAGACATTTTTAAAAATTCATACTTGAAACTGATACTGTATATGACATATGCATATTACATGTAGTTTGTCAAGACAAGTTCAAGTTTAGACAAAAAACAAATGAAATATATACTGAGAAATGTCCCAAAAACTAAAAATAAAATAAAATAAAATAGCTGACTTCCCCGTACTACACATAAGTGAAACAGAATTCGCTTCAACCTGCGTCATTACCATCAGGCATTTCTGATGGTAATGTTGAAACGTTCTGACAATGTAGAGGAAAGGTAAAGAGTTTTTTGTATATATGGACAATCAAGTGGACTTGTTACTCCAGGTAACACAAAAGTAAAACGTTTTAAAAATGAGTAAAACACAGCTCCACTGCCAAACAAAATATTAGGTGTCATCTGCAGAAAAGGGCCTCACAGTGGCGCAGTGGGTAGCACGTTCGCCTCACAGCAAGAACGTCGCTGATCGCTGGTTCGAGCCTCGGCTGGGTCAGTTGGCGTTTCTGTGTGGAGTTTTCATGTTCTTCCTAAGCTAAATTGTCCGTAGTGCATGAGTGTGAAGGGTGTGTATGGATGTTTCCCAGAGATGGGTTGCAGCTGGAAGGGCATCCGCTGCGTAAAACATATGCTGGATAAGTTGGCGGTTCATTCCGCTGTGGCGACCCCAGATTAATAAAGGGACTAAGCCGAAATGAAAATGAATGAATGAATCTGCAGAAAATCAATGTAAAGTATGTACAAACGGACTAACTGATTAGTCTTTAACAATGATGTCAAAATAGAAAGCAGCCAAATAAATGCTGTTCAACGTAGCCATGACTGCATCACATGACAAAAAAAGCTAAGACCAAAACCTCTAAAGCAAATATATTACAGAGCAACATACAGTATAAAATGTAATTATAACATTTTTTGGACCAAATCACATAATTCAAAAGGATATTCTAATGGAAAATGTAGAAAGTCATGGGGACATAGATGTAATGTAAATGATCACTGTACAACAGAAAACACAAATCAAGAAAGTTTTGTGAAACATGAACTTTTAAGTAAAATGATCCGACTTGGCTGCCATGCCTATGTGTCTGTACTGAGAAATCAAATTGGCAACTGGCTTGTTGCCATTTTCTGGCGAAAGCAGGAATTTAAAATAGTTGACGTTTCCTCTGTCCTCTAAGCTGAGACTGCCTCTTTCAGAGAGTGTGAGATGTGATTACAAAGGTCTTTTTTTATTGCCATTTTATCACCCCTTCTTAAGGAACAGGAACTTTGGTTGTCATCTGACAATCAGCCACTGACAGATTGTGACCTTGTCTGTTGAGACAACGTCATTTCTTAACTCGAAGGTAAATCAAGCCGGTACTTTCTAGGTGCTTCCCGAAGCAGATTTCTGTGAAGATGCCAAATAAAATTTGATTGATTGACTGGCCCCTTGAATAGTTGATTTATTGAGGTTGAGCTCAAGAGCTGCACATTTTTATGTTGTGGAAGCATCTTGCTATCACTGCAAAGTAAACAGCCAAGACAGATTCAATTACACTAGGCACATTTTAAACTTCTTAGCACTGCATATCCATACAATCAATGTTAATCACAAAGCAATTTGGCTTAAAGTTCATGGTCAGAGGCTGTCCCTCAATAAACATCTCTAAAAAGAAATTCTTTATGCTGAAGCGTTTTCATGTTGTTGTGAGCAAATGTAGTGTTCTGTGAGCAAAAGTGCATCTTTGTGCCTATTAGTGATGTAAACATATCAGTACCTGCTGATATGGCTGCTTTCAAATGCCTCCATGTGTATTTTTGTGCATGTTCTATGAGAGGTTTCAAGTGTTTCTATTTGTTTCTACATGTTTAATAGTGTTGAAAACTGCAGCCAATCATAGACATTGACTGTGTCAGTGCAATGGCCAATAAGAGATACTTTATGCACAACGAACAGTTATTTAGAGTGTGCTCAATACACATTTTGACTAAGTATGTTTTGTGTGAGTTCTGCTCGCCTGCGAATCGATTTGTTAAAACCAACAAACTATTAACACTCAGTCAGTGAGCTTGTGTTGTCATATAAACATCATTGATTGGAAAAGGAGTGCTCTTTACTTGATTTCTGTGTGTAACTGTTCCCTTTTGGTTTTAGGAACCAAATAGTTGCATGCTGTTTGATAAAATGAGGGATTCAATGTTAAATTGCTAGAATAGACATTATGATAACTATAACAAGGGATGGGAGATTGATCAGTGCAAGTTTTACAGTGTAAGTGCAATACAACTGCCATTTGTTCTGTCTTCTCTATATGTTCCTACTCTATATCTTACAATCTTGCATGATCTGTCATCACTGTGAATCAATCTACTGAACTAGGACTTTTAAGTGAAAATATAGCAGCCTGTCAAGTTTACATTATTTAGTAAACCATTATTTAGATTTCTTTAATAATAATAAATAGATTATGTGCATGTGACATCACCGGCTTTGTTTTAAAATGGAGGAAGGTGAACTTGAAACGACTACTGAGCCCATAATACATCAACTAGGGTAAAATGTTTGCGTGGCAGTGGGTGCTGCCATAAAACCTGCCACCGCTGAAGACACATGCCAATTCGTGAGATGCAAGTGAATGAACAGACAACGCAACAGCCTCTTTCTGTTTATTTTCACCAGTCTGGCACCTTACACAATATATAATTCTGTTGTTTATACCAAAATTTCAGCCATAACAAAAAAGAAATCTAATTTCAAATATTTGTAGAATTTTTCAATGGAAAATGCAGTTATTGTACATTTGAATGTTTGGTGTGTCAAAGGATGCAAGACGTGATGAGGACGTAAATAAAAATAGTTTTTGTTAACTTAAGCTGTTTAGAGTACTGTGAGTGCAACATGAAAAATGGCAGAAAAGAAGAGTGAAGACTCAAAATAAGGGAGAATCTTACATCTTATAAGTGCTGCATGGTGTTTCTTTGGTTTTTGGAGTGTCAACGTTAAAATTATTGACACAAAGTCATTTGTAGGTTGTTTAATAAACTGCTGCAATTTTTTTTCACAACATCTTATTTGACTACACATATGCAATCTTGCCATCCCAAGGAGTTTTCTTAAAGTGTCATGACGAGGTGCCCGGATTAAAACAGTCAAGGTTTACCGCGTTTTACACCGCAAACACAGGCGATAAGTGCAGCAAAATATGAAAAAAATCCCCCCAAAATTAATGTTTTAAAAAAGGTTGTGTCATTTCATTTCAGTGATTCAATGCTTGATCTGGTTTTTATTTACTTATTGTGCTCGCATGCACACTCTTTACAATACAGAACTTTTTCCTGTAGCATTAAGTACTGCCTTTAGTATTCACATATAATTATAATTTCCTTATATTTAAGAAAGAAGTTCAAATTTAGGTTTTCAGATATACTGACAGCCCTACAACACACAACAGATCAATATTTACCATTCACAAAATGTCTCCAGGTCTCTTGACACGAGGGCTTTCGACATATCTGCAATGTTTAGTAAGTTCCACTGGACACATGCTCCATTTTGGATTAAAATAATGAGTAGAACAGCACTGTCTGCTTGCTCATGTGAATCAATCAGAATGTAAACAGTGAGAGATCTATATATTTAATTCTGCTCTTTTCATCTATAATGCAGCATGCATCCTGTGGTACATTCTAAATATCATGCTTGCCACAACTTAGCATCAACATGCATAACAGGTGCATATTGCCATAACATTCCTTATGGCTGGTGCATTTAACACTGATACATCCCAAGGCAGACATGCAGTACATAGCAATAATGGGTTGAGCGGCAGGTGCATATACTGTAGCAATGACAGGTCATGTAGCTGCCATGAAAAGATTTTACTCCAGATCTCTAATATATCTTAATTAAACCCTAAAATTAAACCCTGTGATGTCACAGGTTGTGGTATTGTAAGATGGCAGTGCCCTTGCCTTAATTTCCACTTAAAATAAATAAACTACTATAGTGCACTTGACTTCATATTTGTATATGTGCTTTCTTTTCGTCATTTTCTAAAATGCAATAATAAATTGAGAAACAGATGTAGAGAAATATTGCTGAAATATGGCACATTTTAAGTCTAATACACAGTGAGTTTTTTTTGCACTGAAAACAATGATAATGACTTTTTGCATATTTAAACAGTCATAGCAGAGCGCTATTTCAGCACATTCAGTGCCTGCTCAAGATCAAATATAAATGGTTGTGAAGTCAACCTAAAGTGGTGAATCTGTTTAATAAATTTGTTCTACTCAGTGAACGTGTACAGTACACAGCCATCTAATGTGCATGAGGACACGGAAGAGCAGAGATGATTTCTGTCTCTACCTGTCTGTGTCACTATTAATGAGAGACAGCCGCCCATCCTGACATGCGCTCAGTGCCTGTCTGTCTCTTTAAGCAAACCGCCCCTCAGGTCCTGCTCATTTCACATGCTGTATTTGCAGAGTGCCAAGAGACTGGAAAATACACTGAGATAAAGCGAAACTGCAGTGATGTCAGAAAGAAGAATCGAGGGGTGGGGGGATACAGAGACAGAAAAAAGAGAGCTTTGAGACGAAGAATCCAGAGCAATAAAGTAAATGAGAAAAAAGAGGTTAGTGGAAAAGATGGAGAAAGTCTTTCTGTTTGTAAACCTTCGCAAATGTGAAGCACTCAAAGCACAAGGACTGCACAAAACTGAACACTAAACCAATAAAAGTGGTACACTCCTAATCCCCTAAAAGTGATTGTGTACACAGGGATGTGTGTATCAGAGAGAGAGAAGCGGGTGAGGGGGATAAATGTACGTGAGAGTGTGTGAATTTGGCAGCGATAACTGACTCAGAACGCACAATGTTCTTCCTGAGGTGACTGAAAACTGTCACCACTGGCACCTTAAGCTCTCTCTCTCTCTCTCTCTCTCTCTCTCTCCTCCACTCTACCCATCAAGGACAGACACGACGGAGTGAAGGAAGAACAGAAGCGTTAACTCTCTCTCACCCTCCTCTTTTTCTCTCCCTTCATTTTTCTGTTTTCTCTCCTCCATTGTTCTCATTCATCATTCTTGTTCTTCTCCCACTCTCTTTTACACTCACTCGCTCTTTTTCCCCTCACTCAATCGCTCTCGCTCTCCCTCCCTCACTTGTTCTCTCATGAATGTCACCTTTACTGGTGGTAGCCGCTGGATTTGCGCACACACCCACACACGCGCTCGCTGGCTTTGGGGTGAGGGGGGGTAATGTAGGGCTGTGGGGAGAGATAGCGTGTGCCAGAAGAGGCAGAAGGGAAATTTCTCGGAGTCCATTCTTCTTTTGCCGGCTCCCGTCCTGCGACTCAGGGCTTTGTCCGTCCCAGCAGCTGAAGCAGAAGTGCCTCTGGACGTGGGAGCACAGGATTACCACTCCAGATTATTATTATTTCCCCCCCCCCCCACAACTAAAGTTAGCCATAGGGACTGCAGGCTGACCATCTGCCCATTTCTGACAGGATCTGCTCCTGAATTTATCCCGAATGAATCCTGCTTGTGGTGAGTGAAGAACTTTCTGCGAGGACCAGCCGTGTGCGGGTGAGAAAGCTTATCATTTCTGTGTGCTAAACTTTAGCTTTGTCAGTGTTTTCGTCTTCAGGAACAAGACACAAGGGGAGGGGAAGTGAGAAGACAGGGGGGGCAAATATGTCGGCAATGTCGCAACGATGACTTTGCCAGCTTCTTTCTGTATTTTTTGGTGGAAATGTGACTGCGTCGATTTACGATTTACGGATTTGTTGGGGTGTCAAAATGTTTTTAGTAAAACAAACATGATGAAGGACAAACCATGGACAGGTTGTGAGTGGACCAGAACTTAACCTCTTCCCTAACTGGAGGGAAACACACGAACACGTGAGGAAACTACCTGAATTCTTGCCTCACCCTGCGAGGTTTGACCTTTGACATTTATCTCTTTGTGCTGCTTATAAAAAGACAACTGCATCCAGAGAGGGTCTCTTAAGCAAACAGAGACCCCCCTCCCAAAGGTGAGAGGGGGGGAAGATGGCAGCTCTTGCCAGTTCTCTCATCAGACAAAAACGGGCAGTCAAGGACGACCAGGCCAACCGGCCAATAGCAAATAAACGGAAGCCGTGCCCCAAGAGCAACAAGTCCCTTTGCCAGAAACAAATTCTTGTTCTTATATCTAAAGTACGACTATGTGGCGGTCGAAGAGGAAGAACGGACAAAAGACCAGGTAAGTCCATCTGTAAATTCACATTTTATCCACTTTTAATACATGGCAACAACTAAAAATCGAACAGTAACTGTTTTTTTTCGGAACACCAAAGTGCAGACTGTAAAAAGTTTTGACCTAAAGTTGCACACTGATGTCATTTTTCTTGGCTCTTAAGTTCAAACTGACTGTGACAAAGTGCTGAAATACATTCTGCTCTGAAATACAGATGTCTCTCCAAAGCAATGTTCCATAGGTCATATAAAGGAGAGAAACGCTAAGCTCATTAAATTGCAGCATTATGGGATTTATTCAGACTTTTATAAGGGAGGAAGGGGGTTGACTGCTATTTTATGACATGAACAAAGCCGGAAGAGGCAAGCCCTTTATAAGGTGTGATTTACAGTCTTTGAGAGCGTCCCACATGCACAGGCTATTCTGGGTTGCGTTAAGAACTGCCCTTAGGATGCTAATTACTACCTCGAGACACATCATCTCTTCTATGTTCACACATGGACAAATATGTCTGCATTGTAATAACTAATGTTAATTGTGTTTTATAAAAAGATTGTTACTCAGTGGAGCCATAAGATTGGACGTTGGATTCCGGCCATGTTTTAGTTCCGGTAACCTTGCCACTGGCCAAACAGAAAAAAACCCACAGCATGCTCTCTGATTACAGCACTGATACTGAGACAGAAGCTTTGCTATTGTTATGTCAACCTACAGGGCAAAAATGCAAAACACCAGTGTCCACAACTCTGACTAGCAGTTTTACTAAAACAAAAACACCTCTGTTTGTTGTCATTACAATTGATTGCAAGTTTTTGGGTAAAGATATTAATCAAATACTTATTACATCTGATGCCAAAGAATGAGACTGAATAACTGCATATTGAATAACAGAACTGTCAAACTAAATAAAAAGAAGAAAAGAGGTAAAGCAGTCAGTGAGTGAGCGAGTGTTTGAGAGTGAGACAGAGAGAGTGGGTGTTTTGTACATAAACGAAAATGAATATAGGCAGGGATATTAATCTGCATCTTTATCCGCTTCTCTTACCAATGAACATGCAACGTGCCTCAACGCAATCATCAGAAAAATATGGATATAAACAGAAATAGATGTGAAAGAGGGAGCGTGTGCATGTATTTTTATGATACTGAAGTAGCGCTGATAGCCCGTCCTGCTCCTGGGACCGTATTCTGTAATATTTACATTCCTTTGATATCTGCTGAACACATTATCACATTACGCTCCAGTACCGTTAGCATAATGTGGTTTAGGGACATACTAAAATGCAAATATATTTTCGCACATGAAAACACACACAAATACTGGCTCAGGCAACTACATCAAATATTGCAATCCTAGCACAGGTGAAATTTCTACTGCAGGTCTTATCCTGTGTAACCCTGATGTACTTTGCTGTAAAGACTTGCTGCCATTCTAATCTAGACAGGTATATGCTGGTTGGTGTTTATTTAGAGCTTGTCTACCTCCAGGGGTCAAGGTTTGGATGGTTAACAAGGCCTTGATCGTGCTTCCAGGAAGATGCTGAATCTTAAACCCACCGACAGCTAGCTGGGAGATAAGATTTATATCATTGGTTAGGATAGTTAAGAAGCCTACTAAGCAGCACAACAGCATAGTCTTTTTTGCAGGGAAATCCTAGCAACTGTTTTGCATATTGGCGAATCAGTGGCTGATTCATATGAATGGAAATCTCATTTGTACATTTTGGTGTGATCTGTTCACACCCTCACTGAGGGTTCTCTTTAGGGGTGGACCTAAACAGATCAAAATATACTTCAGTCATGACAACTCTCGGAGTGATAATTTCAACCAGCGTTTATTGGCATCGGTATGAAATATACACAAGTTTGATTCTGGAGGACAAGATCTGATATGCTGCTGATGGTGATGCAGCTGTAGAGCAAGAATACAATATTCAGTTCAGCTTAATCAAGATAATGATAATGAAAGTACCTTCTATAAAAGAAGTAAAAGCCCTATAAGGTATCTACATGTGGCACTGGGGGAAGAGGGGGGATAATAATAAGCTTTTGTAATTGCGCAGTATACCAGAGGTAAGCTTGGGCACACTATACATGTGCTTAAGTGGATTAGGAAGTACTCCTGATTGGCCATACTACTGCATGTAAATAAACCAATAGGGGATTGCTAGAGTTTCATATCTGAACTATGTATATACAACATAATCTGCATTTGGAAACTTTTTACATTTAGTGGCTAATTTGTGTTATTTCATACAATCTAATTAATATATTTTAGTACAATTTGCTCATCCACTAATGAGGGGTAGTGCTAGTGGTGGGGTTTGGGGACACGACACCTTTTAAAAATCACAAAATCGTATAAATTTATGAAATCGTATGAATTTGTATAAATCAGCCACTTTTTGACAATACATGAAATAGTTACATTTCTTCGTGAGATTGGACTAGAATATGCAAAGACTATATACGAGTTACATGTCTTGTGTATTCGGGTTTTGAATGGGGGAAAAGTGCAACAGTCAATGAATGAAGCTCCGCCTTCTAGTACAGAAGCCAATCATTGATCGCTATAGACAGTTTCTGCACTTGTTATTAATCCTCAGGGGTCAACATACGCACTGGAATCTCAGCGAATACATGCTTCACAGACATGAGAAATATATCCACATAAAGCTTGAAATATCTAGTTTTAAATTAACCAACTACACTTGGAATCAAATGTCTTTTGGTTTTGTAATCTGTATGAAATGAACACGAGGTACTGTCTGTCCCATCAAACGCACATCACATGACAGCAACTACTCAAACACCCACAAACTTGTAAACAAAGAGTTGCTGTCATTTTGAGAGGTGATTTGCCATCAAATCCAAGACCAGGTTGGGAATTACTTCAGAAGACCAGCGCGATCGTATAAGGCATTATTCAGAGGATGATAATGTGTATGGCCATAAATGAGGTTGGTGTTGTGATCTCATTCCCTACGAGTGCGCATGGACATTAGCTTGGGCAACCTGAAAAGTTGCAGATTTTGTTTGATTTGAATGTTTAGAAACAAAACTTATGAGATTTTATTGGAACAGCATATGGCCTGAGAAGCATTTCAATGATGGCTGCTGAGTAAAATGACTTGCCTTAGGGGACTTTGGTATACATGAGATTCTACGAATTCATACAAATTAGCCACTAACATAAGTAGTTATGAAAATAGTTATAATTTGACCTGATATTGCATTGGAAGTCCTTCTAAATGGGTCCCAAGAAGTGACATCTCAGAATTGTGGTTTAAAATGCAATCCATAGTGCTTTGAATGAACTGAAGCAGACAAAAATTGACAAATTAGTGGGCGTCACATAGCCACAGCAGTGTGGGATCGTGGGATCACTGTTGCATTGTCAGGTCAGTGATCCATAGACATCCATCATAACAATGTCAAGCTCCTGCTGTATCCACAACACACTTCGCATCTGTCTCTCAGAGTGTCTGGTTTAGGATGGGTTCCCTTGCTGCTGCAAGATGGCGTATTGGTCTCACACCCTCTAAGGTCGGCACTGAGTCTACTGGTCTCTCGATCGATGCAGCTCATTAATGTATACTGATTAATCAATGATCACCCTCTCAGTTTGCCCAGTGCCCAATTTCACGCAAGGTGGAGATTGTATAGAAACGTAAACCACACACACATAGACACACACGCACACACTCCATTCTCTTAATAGCAGAGGCTGTTTTACACCTTTACAGTTTTATGGAGCACTTGGCTTCTGTGGAGTATTTGGCTTTATTTAACAACAAATCTCCTTACAGAGGAGAGAGACAGAGTAAGAGAGAGAATATAGATTATTATCAAGTGAGAAAACCCCTTAGACAGGCTACCCTCAGGTTCTCCTGTACAATACACAGAAGCTTACAGAAGTGGATTGAATAGTGTCTACTTGAATAATAGTCAACGTTTAGACCATTTGTTACTGTTTCGATACCTACAGTGTGCAATTGTATTGACAGTACTCTCATGTAGAAAGACCTTCAGACTCAATGCAGAAGACCTAGACTCCTCAAACTGCATGAGAACCACCAAGGGTCAAACTGACTGACACATGCAAATGTGATGTAAATGTTTTGTTAAGTGTCATGTTTAGATTCTATGAAATTATTACGTCAATGCCCCTTACAGACCATGTGCAAAGCTCTTGGATTCATTTGAAAGAGAATGTGATAAATTACACAGACAAAGTTTTTTTCTTGGTTAAGTTTCACATTTACATGACAATGTTTTTCAAAACGATCCATGTTTACACATCGACGAAAAGGCTAAAAACATGGTACTACGTATGCCAGGCCAGTATTTGGCGCTGTCACATTGTTAGCAAACAGAACCTGTAGAGAAGTGATGACTTGTCGTTGTAGGCTCAGCGCTGGTGTGTATATATTTGCTGTGTGTGTAAAATACATCTCCACTGTTAGCTGTAATGTGAAGTAAATCCACACTTTGCTTATGAAGCATTAGCAAACACTTGAGCAACAACAACACGTACCGTACTCCACCAATGTTGTGTGTTTTTACATGATAGTCTTTAATCTTTACCATGCACTTGCATGATGTCATTGTTTTCAAAGAATCTTGTTTTCAGGTCTCTACACGAATACAATAATGGCAGCGTTTTCAAAAACTGTCCACTTTGTAACCTGTTTTCAGATTTATGTCTTTTCGGTCCCAAAAATGCTATTTAGCAATAAAAGATTTTCATTTTTGGCTGAAAACGTTGTCATGTAAACAGTCCTTAAATCTAACAGCTGACAGATGCAAACCTGCTGCTTTGTAAATGTAGTTTCAGTTCTTTCACAGCATTAGGGTGGGAAACTAACACCTGCCGCCAGCCAACTGAGATGCGTTTTCTCCACAGTTGTGGGTGAGCTGTGTATGTTTACATTCTGATTAGATCTTAGACCATCTGAGGAAGGATTCAGGCTGCAATCTGCTTATGATGCGTGTTTTCTTTTAAAGACTATGCTTATGTGGGATTACAGCTGTCAGGGTTTAGTGACTTGTGCTAAATACAAAGTGCCTTATTTGAATAAAACAACAACAATGACAAAAAAACAACAACATCTAATTGCTTAAGCATCAAAATGCCAAATAACTGACTATTGTAGCTGAAAGAAAAGTTCATTCCCTTCACTGCTTACACCTTCCAAATGACTAACAAGGAAGAAGAAGAAGAGAGGGCGGCAGATGTGTAGCAAGGAGAATGCAGCAGTTGTGCTTGCTGGCTTTGGTCTAAAGGAGTTGCTCAGGGCACGAGGACGTGGCACTGGAGGAGGACAGCATTAAGCTGACCGCTGAAGATGGGCTGTCTATCTCGCTTACTCGACAACACCTGATCACACTGCACAGTGTTAGGTAGCCTCTCATCCGAGTACTGAGAGTGCCAGGGGTCAGAAAGAAAGAGTGAGTGAAAGAGGAAGAGATAGTAATGCGGGAGAGGAAGGAAGGAAGGAAAGGAAGCGGAGTGAGGAAAGGAGAAAAAGGAGAGGCAGGTGTAACGGCAAAAAGTGAGTCAGTGCAAAAGATAGAAGGGCATATGCAGAGGGAATTCAGGAGGGGAAAAAAATCACTGATGATTAAGCAAAAGTTCTGGCAGAGAGTATGTTAAATTAAAATTGGCAGCCCGTACTTCCACTGCATGAAGGATTAGTTCATTTCGGATAGTTAAAGTATGAGAAAAGACTGACACAAATACAGCATATAATATATTAAGTTAACTACTGTATGTAGCAGTTAACTATGCTTTATTACACTAACTACCGACTGTATAAAGTTGTTAATAAGCTGTATAATTTTTCACTCCTTAGTTTGAGACATCGATAAGACATTTTACAGGGATGAATGCTGAAGTACAGTCACCCATCTTACTTTTTGTAACAAAATAGCATACTAAATTATTCTAAGCTTTGTCTACTCTAATTTCTGTCATGACCATGAAATGAATAAATCCAGAAACTTTCACACAACAAATATAACATTACAAACGCTTAAGTTATCAGGTTTCAGGTTATTATAAATAATTTGACAAAGTATGAGTACCTAAAGAAATATCCACTGTCATTTTGTGTGCAATGCATAGTCAGAAGACCAGTAGACCTACAGCTAAATGTAAGAACTTGTGTTCAAAAATGTTTTGATTTATGTGTTTGTTTTCATTAATATTTTGTTTTTATTAAATTTAGCTTTCCTTACTTACTATTAGATGTTCGCTCTATGCCTTGCAATAAGGTCTATTTACAGTAAGTGTTCTGTCCAGCAAATAATAATAAAAATAGATTTACTTGCATATTTTATTGATTCTGTAAATTGCTGATGTGATATAATAAATATATTAACTAAAATATGCATAAGAGATTTCGTTTTAAGTCTCTTTAAATGGGGGAAAATGAAAAGTCTACAAACTTCCATCATTTTTACATAATACATCAGGATTTATTCTTTGTCTTTATTTATTCTTTATGATCATTCTTTGTCAATTAAAAAAAATATTTTTAGCCCATAAGTGATGTAACCAGTATAAAGAGTATTGATCCTTAAACTGCTGGAAGAGTCAATTAAACCGAATTTTTCTTATTCTCTCTCCAAACTCGCACACAGCACTTGTTCAAGCAATTAATGAATTAAGATGGAGTTCATTAATGAGTTTGTTAGTGAACAAATGAACCATAGATCTACTGGGCGGTTGCTGTTCTCGGGTCCCTCTGGACCATCCTAGAGGCAGAAATGAATAAAAAATATTGGAAGCGAGAAGTAAATATGACAGAAATGAAAGGCATCCAGGCATCGAGTTACTGGACGGTTAACACTATTGATCCAGGAGTCAGGGCCAGTGGGATGATATGCGATTGACTATCTGAATGAGTCTAATAATGTGGCAGGAAGAGAACTCATATGTGACTAATGGCTCCTACTGCACACGTTTTATTGGTGTTAGCATTAGCCGAGGTGTTCTCCAAGCTAACAGCATTAATCTGTTCTATCCTCTGCTAGTGGCTTTCCAAAATGAATGAAAAGGTTGGAGTTTCACCTCACAAGGTCTATTAATTTAATAATTAGCGTATTATGTGTTTGACAGGTTACAGATGGGTCAGTCTAGTAAATGTTAACGCTTGGCAGGTTTGGTTTGATCAAAACAAAGTCTGGTGTGACTGTTAATGGTGTTCATTAGAAAAGGGCGAACACATCCACTTGAACCTTGGTGCACACCAAACAACCAGACCAACTATCCACTTTAGAATGACCTCAGATTTGAGTAAGATATGACTGCAGCATTGCATTCAACTTAACAAAAAACAGGACATGATGTCAGAATGCTCAAGCATACATCAAGCATACCACATTTACAGTATAAGCTATTCATGAGTTCTCAGTTGACAGAAATACGATCATATTTATGTGCATTTACATTAAAGGCATTTAGTTTAGCAAGTTCTCAAATAACATTTTGATCTTTAAAATGAATGTTTGATTGGGAAGCTAACCAGGATTAAATATACTATTTAAATTTTTGGTCCAGACCAAAAGATCCAAACTAAAAGACATCCTTAGAGCCACATAATTTATTTGATAAAAAAATAAGCTCTGGTAATTGTTTTAAAGGAATAGTTCACCCAAACATCACTATTTACTCCCACTCAAGTGGTTCCAAACCTTCAGAATTTTTTTTTTCTGTTGAGCACAAAGAAAGATATTTTGAATAATGCTGGAAATACCATTGACGTAGCAAAAAACAAACAAACAACAACAACATGTAAGTCAATGGCTACCAGTTTTTCTAGAATTTTTCAATATATCTAATTTGTGCCTTAAACAGAAGAAACTTAAAAAGGTTAGGAACAATTCAAGGGTGAATAAAATAAAATAAAATTGATAATTATTTTGAAAAGTGCCGTACAAGTAAACGATGTCAATGATAGAATTTTCATTTTGGGTAAAATATTCCTTTAAGTTTAGATACAAAACACAAAGTATGTATTATTTAAATAAATCTATATGGAAAATTACAGGACACTGTGCCCTATATTCACAGAACTTTTTGAAAGACTAAAGATTTGCTTCAGATGACCAAAAACACAAGAAACTCCAAAGACGCCGTTCTATTCAGCTGTCCTGAGAGCTCCAATCCTGGCAAAGCAATCACTGCTCACAACCATCTGTATGAAATGAATATCCGATTAGTTTTGCGGCTGCAACAGCAGCCAAACGAATTTCCGAGACTCTTTTGTTGAAAATGAGGATGCCAAACATACAAACAACAGCTTATGCAGTTACACAACTAAAGATTGGGAAGGGTTTCATAATCTATCAAGAATTTAATTCCAGATGAAAAGATAATTAAAGCTGAAGGGATTGATGCTTTTGTTTTGAAGGTTTATTTCAGTGCTGCATGTATGCTGCCTCTGGGTTGGAGCGCTGGACTTAGCGGATTGTAAAAAAGAAAAAAGTTCCATCAGTTTGGTAGAGATCAGATTAGGACTAAATTTGCCTGAGAGAGATCAGAGAGAAGACAGAACTGAGATAAATGCTAGCCTGTGATTAGTATAAGAGAATTCATTCTGGAGCAAAGAGTCACATATCATATTCATAAAAAAAGTTGATAAAAACATCTCATTTAAAGGAAAAGCGCTATATATTGAACCAATAAATTACATTCACAAAGCTGATTTTTGTGGCAAAAAAAAAATCTAAAATTAGTAGGGGAAGCAGAGCTTAGCAGGAGGAGAATAAAGCTTTATCTGTATGGAGCATTTTGTTTATGGCACTGAATTGGATCTTTGTTGAGAAAAGTTACTTTTCAAGTCAAGCTACGCAAAAGTGTAAAGTAAGACTTTAATATAAGATACAACCCTGTAACAACAATATCTGCATATACAAACATAATAGCTTTATGTATTTATATTCTTTAGATGTTATCTGTGGTTTGAATCTTATTAATGTCAGCATGATACAATATCTTATACAGTATCAAAAGCCTGACTGTAGAATATGGACCGATTATAAACATAACAGACTCGCTGTATATAGTAAGAATGGTTATACAGATAAATAATCCTAACAAAATCCAATAACATTTTAAAATACTGGTCCATTTAATGTTAATGTATTTAATAACATGAACTAAGTGTGTACAATCTTGCACAGCATTTATTAATCATTGTTTAACATTTACTAATGCATTATTAAAACCCCAAATTGTGCTTGTTAACATTAGTTAATGCACTGTGAGTTAAGCTGAACTAACAATGAACAACTATATTTTCATTAACATTGATGAATAATAAAAGTATTGTTCATTGTTTGTTCCTGTTAGTAAATAATACATTACCTGCTATTTTAAAGTGTTGCCTAAAATCCTTTTGAAGTTTTGGTCACACTTTTTTTTTTATGTACAACTGACACTATTAACAAAATATTAACAATGACTTGTAACTCAATAAGCAACTAATTTGTAAGGTAGTAATTGGACTTAGGTATTGAGTATTATTAGAGATGTAGAAGATAATGTCATACTTTATAAGCACTAATAAACAGTTAATATCTAAACAATAAGCAGATATTAAGCCAATAATTAATAGTGTGAATTGCTACTTAAAATAACGTGTTATTGAGGTTTCTTTTGTAAAAAAAAAAAAAACCCTATTTAAAATAATGTATTTTTGTTTGTTTTTAGTGTTTTTTGCAGAAAACAATTAATATATAAACAAAAGGCAGATAATAAGCCAATAGTTAATTGTGTGAACTAAATAAGTAATCTTGAAATCTCCGATAATTATTATTTTAGAATTTTGACTAAATAAAAAAATAATATTTTAGAAAAAAAGTGATGAAGTGTTTTAGGTGTCATTTTGTCCCATTCCTCCTGCAAACATGTCTTAAAGTGGGTAACAGTGAGGGGTCTTCATTGTCGCATTTTGCGCTTTAAAATGCACCACACATTCTCTATTGGAGACAGGTCGGGACTGCAGACAGGCAAGTCAAGTACCTGTATCCTCTTTCTCCGCATTCAGGACTTTGTAATGTGTGCAGATTGGCAAAAACAGTTCATATATAAATAATAGGCAGATAATAAGCCAATAATTAAATGTGTGAATTGTTAATGGTTTCTTCCAAAAAGCAAAAATAAAAATATATATATATGCTGTTTAAAATAACGATTGACATTCTGATGCACAATAATTCCAATAGAGTGAGAATTTGTTACAGCCTCAATTTTACAGTTCATGTCTCACAGATCATGTCTCATGAAGTAAAGGAATTCTGGCACCTCCAGGTACTGACGGGGAGCACTTGGGCTGTATTTACCCTAAAATCATGAGTAAATGCATCAGAATCGGAAACACCCCCCTCCCCCCTGCCCTCTTGTCTCACTGCCTAATGACATTGCGAATGACAAAGAATGCCTTAATAGCCTCTCTCACACAGCAGCTGAAATTTAATTTGTGGATACTTTGATTAAACCTGACAAGGACAGATTGAGTTTGACCTCTAACAAGAGGGAGACACACAAAAGAACAGTGTGTGTGTGTGTGTGTGTGTGTGTGTGTGTGTGTGTGTGTGTGTGTGTGTGTGTGTGTGTGTGTGTGTGTGTGTGTGTGTTAGAAGGGGCAGAGGATAAGAAGGAGCAGTCAGAAAAGGTAGACATTTACCTCAGTAATTTCTCAGCACTTAAGTGCTTGGTGTTGACGTCACGAGTGGGCAAAGCTCCATTACTGTTGGGCTGTTATCCCAGAGAGTCAGATTGCTTTAAAGTAACATATAACACATCCACCGACCGCGAGCACAGAAACCCAACCAGCATGTAAAACCACCTTTCATTTAAATTTTGTGCAATCAGCAACCTGCTTCACAGTACTTTGGTTGCTTGCTTTAATCAGCGTTTATCCATACTTTCAATCTCTGGTTTTGTCAATTGACGGTAAACAATGATGGAACGGGACGTGGCTGTCATCTCAGCGGACGCTCCCTTTAGGTCACACAATCATGCTGACTAGGTCATGTCAAACATGCAACACAGAAAGATTGAAGAGTCCGAGTATTGACCTCCAAATGATTAATACCCATAAACACTTGGTAATGTTCGCCCAGTTGGGTCTGAACGTGGCATTAGAAATATAATTGTTTTGAAAGCCATTCTAGAGCAAGTCGCGTGTGTGTCTAGTTTACTTATTCCTGCCATTTTCGCTGAAAATTCTTTCATCATTTACTCACCCTTCACTTTCTTTCTTCTGCTCACAAAAATGATGTTTTGAAGAAAACTGGAAACCTATAACCAATTACTTCAATAGTATTTGTTTCTCCTACTACAGAAGTCAATGATTACTGGTTGTAAACAGAATAAAAAAGTCATAAAGGTTTGGAACCATTTTAGGTTGAGTAAATATTCATTTATTTATTTATTTGGGGGGGGTGAACTGTCTCTTTAAACATAGTTAAACTAAAGTAAAACATGATGTTACTATGTCAACAGTCTGTAAGAGTCATTCATTCATTCATTTTCATTTCGGCTTAGTCCCTTTATTAATCTGGGGTCACCACAGCGGAATGAACCGCCAACTTATCCAGCATATGTTTTACGCAGCGGATGCCCTTCCAGCTGCAATCCATCTCTGGGAAACATCCATACACACCCATTCACACTCATACACTACGGACAATTTAGCTTACCCAATTCACCTATACCGCATGTCTTTGGACTTGTGGGGGAAACCGGAGCACCCGGAGGAAACCCACGCCAACACGGGGAGAACATGCAAACTCCACACAGAAACGCCAACTGACCCAGCCGAGGCTCGAACCAGCGACCTTCTTGCTGTGAGGCGAACGTGCTATCCACTGCGCCACCGTGAGGCCCCTCTGTAAGAGTCATGGAACAATATTATAAATCAGGCAGGAATTCATATTTCATTCTGATCTGAGAGGAAGTCAATGTTTAAAGTAACATTTCTGCTGAAATAGTTTTGGAGTGAGAGAAATACTGAATAAAACCGTGGCATTTATTAGCACTTCTCATATTACAAATTTGATGGTGTCAGGGTCTATTTCATGCAGACAATAGGAATGAATAAGCTACAACAGGTAAACATGTCAGCAAAGTGGACTTCACTGTGGTCAAAAAAATGATGCTGAGCACTATATAAACGTTGAAATATTGCAAAAATAAGTTGTCACATGGATTCTACAGTTATAATGAAAGGCAAATGTAAGTCTTTTTAAAGTCAGAGGAAAGAAAGGTTAATAGATTATTTGAAGGGAACAAAATATGTCTTATAAATCTACATTTATATGAAGTTAACTATACGTTTATTTATTTGAAATATTTATAATGATCTCCATTACTGTTAACTTCCTTTTACAATACCTTCAAAAAAGCAATAACTTTAGTAACACTTTAGTTAAAGTACCAATTCACACTATTACTTACTGGCTTATTACTTGCCTTTTATTAAGTTATGTTTTATTAAGGCTGTTTATTAGTACTTATAAAGTTTGATCTCATTCTACATCCTGATCCAAAACCTAAACCCAATTACCAGCTTACCTTACTAATTATTAATAAGCAGCAAATTAGGAGTTTAATTCAATGGATATAGGTTTCCAACATTGTTCAAAATTGAGTTTCCATTTTGAGGCATTAAATTGTAAAATGCAATTAAGCAGTTAAAACAAAAACCTTCATAAACCTGGTAATGTATTAATTGAGAACATCACCAAACAGCATACCAACTTCAATTAAACAAATCTAATAACTATCACTTTATTTTTGGTTTTGGGCCAAATGAACACTTTAAAAAAACTGAACCGAGGAAAAACTAATAATGCTTTCATTTCTATGGTAAAAAGAAAAACATGCCAAAACTTGTTTGGTTTTGTGCACTTAAAAAATAAAACAAACCAAACTGAACTAAACTTAATGGAAAAATACATTCCAACACATTTCATACATTTCAAATAATTGTATGAAAGGACCAACTGGCTCACATTTAAATACACACATACACAGCAGAACTGTTCAGATTTTATTAAAAGTACACAAAAATGTAACTAAAGCTTTTTTGCTATTGTTTTCCATCCTACATGATGCGTCTGCGTCTCTTTTAAAAACTGGCGTGGGTGTTTGCCAGGAAACCCACTGTTTTGAAAACCCCTGCAACAGAGAGAATGAAAGACGAAGAAATGGCTAAGATAAGAGGACAGACCGAGAGCGAAGATCTGATGGAGAGGGAAGAAACAGAGTACCAGAGCGAAAGAAGAATGAGAAATGCGAAGGAGAGATAAGAGAGGAAAAACTCCTGAGAGATGCAGAGAACGAGAGACAGCAGAGAGAGAGAGAGAGAGAGAGAGCGAGAGAGAAAGAGGGGACTGGTGGGGAGTCCTAATAAAGGTTGAGGGAAGCCCTGGTAGTTTGGCCTTAGTCAGGAAGGGGAGTCACAGATGCCCTTGGCTGCTCGCTGAAGCAGTGCCTGTAATTACTCTGCACTCTCTTATCATTACGGGGTAAGCCGGCATCTCACAGCTATAAAGCAGCACACCGCACTGTACCAGACACTCTGTCCTCGCACACAAAAAAACACCAACCATGCACATACACCAAGGGTTACTTGACAGTTAACCTCCATCGATCTCATGAACACCAGCAGGAAAATAGGCTGTGACTTTTGGCTCTGCTAGAGTGTGACTGATCAAACCACACACACACACACACACACACACACACACACACACACACACACA
>CAIGQW010005633.1:6611024-6624029 GCA_903798125.1 Danio choprae | reverse complement strand
CTGTTTTTCTTTTTCTCTTTCTCTCTCGCTGAAGATTTTTGCACAGAGGGGGATCTCCTTCTAATGCAGTTCTCTATAATCCAGCTCCCAGAATAGCATGTTTTCATTCTTCCCCCTTGGTCATTAGGATCACTATTTTCGTCCTCATATTATTAGATATTCAGTATGTAAAAAAAATGCAAATTCTTCTTTGTACACTTCAAAAGAAAAATCATAATAATAATAATAATCCAGTAGATTTGTAAATATTGCAATAATAAATCACTGTGTTATCATAATATAATATTTAAATGTCACTTAAGTTATTAATTGAGTTGCAAAGTAAATGCATAAAAGTAAAAGGTTTATTCTGTCTAGATTAGCATCTATAGTTGTTTTCTTTCCATG
Source organism: Danio choprae (assembly GCA_903798125.1). Classification (NCBI taxonomy): domain Eukaryota; kingdom Metazoa; phylum Chordata; class Actinopteri; order Cypriniformes; family Danionidae; genus Danio; species Danio choprae. Next base: position 6,623,642 of record CAIGQW010005633.1, on the reverse strand, counting down.
AAAGGAAATTAGTATTTGACAAATAGATTGTCTTTTTATTTACATTAAGCATTTTTGGTTGATCAAACAATCAGTGTTTATAGCTTTTACATTTAGTCATGGAAGTTCAAGCATATACTTGATTGATTAGTAAGCGATGACTGATGAGGTTCACATCAAGCTTCTGTGAGAACCAATAAGGTTTATTCTAATATAACAATGTGAATACAAATTCTAATTAAAAGGATAGTTCATTCAAAAATGTAAATTCTTTCATCATTTATTACCCTTGAAAGGTTAGTTTTTTGCTCTGTTGAATGCAAAAGAAGATATACTGAAGAATGATGGAAATACCATTGACTTCTATAGTATTTGTTTTTCCTACTACGGATGTCCATGGTTTCCATCATTCTTTAAAATATCTTCTATTGTGTTCAACAAAGCAAAAAAAAAAGTCAAGAATGAGTAAATAATGGCAGAATTATTATTATTTTTTTGGTGAACTATCCCTTTAAATGTTTATCATCCAAAACTATTGCATTGGATTAAACTGCTTGAATCACATTTATTCATTTTTAGATCACTTTGTAAACATTTTAAAGCAATTTTGGATGAATAGACTCTCAGCAAAGTCAAATCTCTCAGAGACTCATTTGAATTATGCACAAAATTGTATTTTAAAGTGCAGAAACGATGAGTCAGATTATTATAGACTGTGATGTTCTTAAGTGTCATGCACTTTAGCACAACAGCTCTAACTGACAGAGTTGTGATGTAGATTAACTGTTATTGGCTGTTTTTGGAAAAGGGGAGGAGCAAGTCTAAGTTCCACCCTGCCTTCCAGGTTCAGTTGAGATCACATCAAACATCAAATAAAAATGCACATTTCAAAGCACTTCATGGAACCTATAAATAATTGTGTCTATTCAGTTTTATATATTGTGATTCCAAATGAATTTATTTATATCTGTTCTGGCATTTTCTGAATGCATAAGGTATCCCAGCTTTAAAGCCTACTCTTTTTATAGGTGTTAAAATCTTTCACCTATACAAAAACACTAAAGTATGTAGTCCATAATACCTGGTTAGTCAATCCTATGAGCTATAAATGTCATATGACCAATTACTCTCTGTAATTACTGCTACACAGTATCACTATATATAGACTGAGAGCAACCCACCAGATTCTTGTGCTCCAATGCAGAACTAAATTAGTCCAAAATGTCATTCTGCATTACATGCTGTTGAAAACCATGTTGGCGCTTGTATGTGTGTGTTCTGTCGCTTTGCTGTGTCATGCTGGTTGTTGAATGTGGTGATAAAGAGCCGTGATAGACGCATTTGTCTTGCTGTTTAACGCTAGTGTGGGATGTCGTTCGGTTGAGCTGATGCTCTAAAGTGAATCATCAGTGTCTCCGTTCTGAGATTCTGATTAGCCCTGTCATGCTTCGGATGTCCATCAAATGAGGCTGTTAGAATATACTCCATTCTTGTCCAGTATGTAAAGTGCCATCTTCTTTAATGAAATTATCTTATATGCATCCCTTCCCTAACCTTGCATGGCAAATAATTACTTGCTTCACATTTTTATTTGGATTGATAATGTATGTTATTGTGCCACATGGATAATATTTATAAGACATGAGTAAAGCAGACATTTGTGCTTATTGGAATTACGAAGGTATGGTATATTAAAAAGTGCATGTCCATATGAAAGAGAATGAAAAGCAGCTATATGATGAATGGTGAATGGTTTTACAAAGTATTTTCATTGATGTATTTCAGTAATATTTATTATAGTTTATCTTCAAGTAATGGCTTAACTTTTGCAGTTGCTTTAGTGAATTAAAATTTCTTCGAGACAACACATATAAATAAATGATGTAGGTTGTGTAAAAGTGATTCGGGTGTTTTCCCTTTTGCTTATTTGCATGAACTAAAAAAGCTTTTTATTTTGTTTATTTATTTATTTACTAAGCCCATTTTTATTTCCATCTTTACTGCTTGAATTATTGGTGTAGTTCAATTTGAGGCACTTTTATGTCCCTGCGATTGACATATATTAGCAGAACGTTTTCTTTTCGTTTTATGACAGATGCAAAGTCTCCTGGAAACACTTCATTTTTATAATTTTCAAATGCTTTTTATGCCCAGCTTTCACTGTTTTACATTTGACCCAGGCTTTAAATATACTACATAAAATCAAGCAGAAAGAAATAAGACTCACATTTTGTTCTTTGCTTTATTGAAATTATCATCAACTAGCTAACACATATATAAATAATATAGAATATATAAAAGTGATGCAGGCATATTCCTTTATGCTTATAAACAAAGGATAAATAGTTTATTTATTTATTTCCTACTTTTTGGTTTCTAGCATGAATGCATGACTAAATGCATCAGTGCTATTTCATTTCTGGCACTTTTATGTCTCTGGGGTTGAAATTTACTTTTCTTCTCATGAAGGTTGCAATCTGATCTGTAAACATTTTATTGTTTATACTCATCAAATGCCCTTTATGTATAAATTCACATTTGACCCAGAATTCTTTTAATTTTAATATGTAAAAAAAAAACATAGGGCAGCACGGTGGCACAGTGGGTAGCACAATCGCCTCACAGCAAGAAGGTCGCTGGTTCGAGCCTCGGCTGGGTCAGTTAGCATTTCTGTGTGGAGTTTGCATGTTCTCCCCGTGTTGGCGTGGGTTTCCTCCGGGTGCGTCGGTTTCCCTCACAAGTCCAAAGACATGCGGTATAGGTGAATTGGGTAAGCTAAATTGTTCGTAGTGTATGTGTGTGTATGAATGTGTATGGGTGTTTCCCAGGGCATCCGCTGTGTAAAACATATGCTGGATAAATTGGCGGTTCATTCCGCTGTGGCGACCCCAGATTAATAAAGGGACTAAGCCGAAAAGAAAATGAATGAATGAATGTATGAGTGAATGAGTGTGTATGGATGTTTCCCAGTGATGAGTTGCAGCTGGAAGGGCATCCGCTGCATAAAACATATGCTGGATAAGTTGGCGGTTCATTCCGCTGTGGTGACCCCAGATTAATAAAGGGACTAAGACGAAAAGAAAATGAATGAATGAAAAAAGAAATTTAAAAAGCAATGGTGATATTAAGAAAGTAATAACTCATTTACACCTCATTTATACATTATAAATATATTTTTCTAACAATAGTTAGTGTACTTGGTTAGTAAGAAAATGACAACATCAAAGAGCAACTTGAGATCAAATATGTGACATGATAGAGTTTTTGTGTTGACTTTTATAGTAAGATTGATTGATTTATTTTTGATAATTTTGTCAGTTTATGCAGTTTACCACAATAATCTCTACATAATACAGTACATAATTTTCAATGTACTAAAAACATTTTAGAAAAAAATTTGAGTTTTTAAAGAGTTTATTTTTACACTGTAAGGGGCCATTCAGAATGCAGTTTTCCTCTCCAATGCGCTACTTTTCTATTGTTTTTTACGCACTGGATGAACATGCTTGACCATTACACTCGCGTCTTTTGAAGCGCCATGTACGTAAGCACCGTGTTTTTTTAGTCGCTGTGTCAAGTTGAAAGATCTTTAACTTTCACACGCAGTGCAGCTTCATGTGGACCAATCAGAAGAGGTCAGAGGCGGGACAACCGTTGCAAGTTCCAGTTTATAATACTAAGTTGACATGACAACTGTTTTATTTACCTTTATATCCTGCAGAGTGTGATATTGTGGCTTTATTGTGGATTTTGTGGTTATGTTATATATCTTCATGTGCTTATCATAACATATTGTTTTCTTATTTCTAATGGGTCCGTTATTGTCATTATAACATCACGTTTATATCGCTTCACGTAGACCTCGCGCTGCACTTTTTTAAAACCCATTCCTGAGTGCTGTGTCAATCATTTTTAGAAGCTAAGACGCATTCGGTGTAAATGAGCCCTAACTCTTCCAAATTACCATAATTGAATAAACTCTCCCATAGTTGAAGAAACACCCAACTAGCAGGAGCTTCTTTTACTTGAAAGGAGAACAATTTCCTATTCCTCCCAACACTCACTTCTTGCTGATCTCAGACCAGAGACAAAAAAAAAAACCTGCAGCAGCAAAACTAACACATACACAATCAGACACACACACAAACCTAAGCTTTGCAACCTCTTTGTGTCAGTGGAATTTTTATCAGGATTTGCGTGGGTGAAATCAATGAGCATTTACCGGGTCTTGGGAAAAGTTCAGCAGATTCACAGAGTCTTTCTGCACTGCTAAAGGTGTCGTGACAGCAAAGAGAAGTAGAAGGCCACACAAACTTCTTGTGCAGGATGTATAGTGAAGAAATACGGCCCTATGATTCCAGGCCATTTGAAAAAAAGTGCACTAAATCCTGTCATAAATATGTCATTTACTATAAAACACAAATTTGTCATGAACAATGGCACAGGATTTCACAAATTTGGGATGAATGCATCAAAAGAAGTGCTATTCGTTTAATGACATTCCAATATGGACTGTCTGTTAATATAAACCCCAAAACAATATTTAAATATGAAGTCTGTGCACTTGAGTGAATGAATAGCATGTTGAATACGGCCCTATTAACCATTAATTATAATGAAGTAGTTCTCATTTCATTTCCAGTTTGACATGATGAAATGTGAACTTGAGATTAATTGTCTTTTTTAACCCAACGGCTCGACATTTATACAATACAAATCTTTAACTAATATCCTTCACAGTGGAAACTCATAACATGCCAGCCAGGCCATCCAGATAATCACTTTTAAATTGCCCACTTCCTTGACAGATTTCTTTCATTTGGATTTGACTGTGGGGAACGAATCAGAAACTGTTCTGAACATGGTCACTACATGCACCTAACTACACACGACTTCTTTATTTATTTATTTATTTTTGGAGCTGTGTTTACAAGCGACTTCCTGTTAGCTATCCTCTCGCTTGTTTTCTAAAATGAACACAAAGTAGGCCGGAGGGACTGTGCTGATAAAACATTCAGCTTCTGTTCTTCTCCTCTACTCATAAATAAACGCGCAATGCGAATAAATCTTTTATAGAGTAGCATACACTTTTCATTCGCAAAAGTCCTGTAGTTACCACAATGGAATAAAGATGAGGTGAATGTCCACACAATGCTAAAGGATAGATGCTGAAGTGTTCTAGATTAAATGGTCACATAGAATAAGAGAGCAAGCACTGCCTTCAAGCAGTCAGACATAGGGAAGTGTAAATGTCAAGTGAGTTTTGCATGCTAAATGTTCGTGGCTAATGCATCATCTGGAGCATAAGTGAGGTCCGCAAAAGGTGGTCTATTCTGATCTGACCCTTCAGGTCTTTGGAGGCATGTGCATGTGTAGAAGAAACAGCTGTGCTCTGGATAGTGTTGCTAAATTGGTCTAGTGGCTCTCAACTGGTGGGACAGAGCCTGAAAAAAGGGGCTGCAGGTTGATTCTTACGGCACTGTGGACAGTGGGGAAAATACAGTGGTGCTTGTAAAAAAAAACCTTGCTGTATAAGTGTTTAATTAGTAAAACACCTTTGCTTGTACTCACTGTGAATGGGATTTAAACCTGTATTTCTAGTCGAGTAAATGGGCTTGCAAACAAGGACACTAAACCCAACAGGAACTAGCATGTCTTGAAATCAGGGAGTAAATTTTACCCATACAACTGGCCTCAATTACACCATCCCCCCCTCCTTAAATCTTCATTTCAATTTGGGTCATGGCACCAACACATCCCCTCCAGTTTCATTCTATTCATCTTTATGTCTATAACGCTTTTTACAATGTAGATTGTGTCAAAATAAGAGTAAAAGCCAAAATATTTCCAATTGTGAAACATTCACAATAGTACACAATAGTGTAGAATGCTGGTTTAGTTCTAGTAAATTGAAACGGCTTCAGTTCTAGCTACCCCACTCTGATAGGAGGTCGCAGAAGTGAAGTAATGTATCCAATCCAAGTCATGGCAGCAGTGTAACTCATCTAGTGGGAAAGATTACAACATGGGAAGTGGGCACACAAACAAAACCACTAAAAACCACAGACATTAACAACCCTCTTAGGGAGGTTTATCCAGGGGAGAGAACCAGTGTGTCTGGTGTCCCCTGGTTCTAATTGTCCTGCTTCAAGAAAGATTTGAACCTATGTACGTTTCCAGCATGGAAGGTGAAATAAAAGGCTGCCAAATGCCATAGACATCAGTGCACCTCTTAATCACATGAAAATGCATCTTATGTGGGTCACAGCACCAGAGTAATTCCCAACCCAGGCTCATTGGAGATACGTGCCCTGAGCTACATTTTTGGGAAGCGCAAAATACATGGCTGATAGGTAGGTGTACCTAGGTGCAAGGTGCTTTTGAACTCTTGAGGTTTGTCTGGGTCAGAGAATCAATGTGCCCACTCTGATTATATTCATCCAGTTTCTAGAAGGACGGGTGCACTAACAATGCTGTTTAAAACCACGGGAATTGCACATCATCCATCTACACTACTGTTTAAAGGTTTTAGATCGATAATATATTTAAAGTGTTTATCATATATGTATTTGATCAAAAACACAGTGAAAATAGAAGAAATTTGAAATATCAATATGCTCTTTTATATATATTAATATAAAAACATGTCTTATATTTATTATAATCAATCTTGAAAAATGTTGTGCTGCTTAATATTGTAGTGGAAACCATGATAGATGTTTTTTTAGGAATGTTTGATGAAAAGAAACTTCAAAAGAACACCATTTATTTATAACATAAATCTTTTTTAACATTAGAAATATCACTTTTTTTTTAATAATTTTTTTTATATCTATCTACATTAGTCTGAATTGGGAACATTCCACTGCAATAAGTAACTGTTGAGGCTTTATTAAAATTAAAAATCCTCTGTAGGCTTGAATCAAATCATGCCTGTATGGCACAATCTGTGCTGATTTTCTCACCGGACTACAATTGTGTGCCTGTTCATGTGTTTTCTCTCTACAGAGCCACAGCTAAAAGGCATCGTCACCCGTCTGTACAGCCAGCACGGCTACTACCTGCAGATGCTGCCGGATGGCACCATGGACGGCACAAGGGACGAGAACAGCTGCTTCTGTAAGCATGTTTTTTTTCCCAGTTGTTTTTCATGCCTGACAGACACAGTGTGACCCCCGGTTGTAGATACTATTGAGTTGTATCTGTGTGTCCGTTGCCGTGACCGCTAGACGGACGTAAAACGAAATTCTGTCACTCCCATCTTTCATTTCCTCTGTCTTCCAGTCTCCTCACGTACATGTTCTGTCTGTCTGTCTGTTGTAATTAATTTGAGAGCCTAGTGTTGGCATATGTCCTGTGTGTCAGGCCTAAGGCCAGGTGTATAACACTTAGCCCATGGTCACCGGTGCCACTCTGGGAATTTGCACTCGGAGACATGATTGAAGATCACGTCGTAGCATTAATATTTGTCTTGACTGGAATTAAGGCCACACTGGAATACGATGTATATATATTCTCTTGTTGGGAATTTAATCAAATGTCTGGAAGTGATTGATTTAAGGCTGTGATGCATCAAGCTGATGTTGAAGAATTTGCAGTGACAAAAGGCAACTGTTGTGTCCTCACATTAGTGTTTTGGCAAAATAGCTGTGTCATATTAAAAAACAAAAAACAAAAGGAGATGACTGGAAACTTGCATTCATGTAAGCAAATAACTCAATATTAGCAGGTATATATGTGTGTTTAAGTCAAAATTGAAAGATTGAATTTAAGAGTTTAATGCATATGAATGCCACCATACATTTTAATTGCAAGTGGGAACCTTTGGGTTTTCTTTAAACCCCGAGTTTTTGAATCATGTAAGACACAATGGTTGTTGGGGTTTTTTCTCTCAAATAAATCAAATTTCATCTTTGCAAATTTGCTTTTATTCAGACACATTGGAGGGCTTTCAAGAATTAACTGCCTTTTTAAGGTCATGCCATAGCATCTCAATTGGATTCAGGTCAGGACTTTGACTAGGCCACTCCAAAGTCTTCATTTTGCATTTTGAATGCATATGAATGCCACCATAAACTGTAATCGCAAGTGGAAAACTCTGAGTTTTCTTTAAACCCTACGTTTTTGAATCATCTAAGATGCAATGGAGGAATTTATTTTTCAATTAAATCAATTTTGTTTTGTAATTTACAGTAAAACTAAAATTACATCATCAAAATACCATATTTTTGTGCAGTTACTGTAGAATATTTGAAGATTCGGTTTACAGCATGTTAATAAATTGAATTAAATTACTTTTTAAAAAATGCAAAAACACACTGCTTATTAACCATATTGTTGATAAAGAGTTAAAAATCATGTTGAATGACTTAAAAACATAACATCATAATTATGAATTCTCAGAACTTCTAAAGAGAATTTGAACACAGCAATAGACTGTATTCCTTATTTAAAACTGAAACCAAACGGGCAGCAGACTATAAATAAAGCTTAACATTTCAGATATTAGATACGTTGTTCTTTATTCCAGGAGCCTGATGCCTGAACTTTTTTGTTATTTCTGCACAGATTATTATTATTATTATTTTTTTTTTTTGTAAAATTTTGAAAGTAAGGGAACTAAAAAATTAACATATGAAAAAAAAATTGTTTTCAAAGCAAATTCAATTAGAACCAATGGTTTGGAGCTAACATTTGGAACACACTGCAAAAACTGATCCAAATATACAGTATTTCTCTATAATGTCAGTTTTATAATCCGTGTAAGCAGATAAAAGCTATTTATTTGTCATGCTAATGATTTAAATTTAGAATTTGTTGTCATCAAACACTCATTTAAACTTAATCTTTATAAAAATGTATACGAATAAATGTTTCTATATGCATACATCTATGTTTTCAACCATATAGAACAAAATAGTAATGCATTTAAACATCAGTGGAAGTTAATAGTTACTAGTTAGATTTAAGTTTGTCAAAATATCGTTATTGTGACACATTTAAGAATTTCTGGAAGTCAGTTCTCCTGCACAAGTTCAACCTGAGGTCTCAATAGTACAAATTTTATGTTGACTCACCATAACATGATGTTCATGAAGGGAAAGAGACAGCAGGGAGAGAGAAACATGCCAACAAGGGCAGACATGTGATGTGTCATGAGTTCTTGAGCCTTTTTAATCTCTATGTGAGTTTTTTGTTTATTTATTTGTTTGTTTATGTGTGTGTGTACCATATTGAGAAGTATTTCACTGGGATGGCAGTTGTCAGAGTGAGCTAGTGTAGCCCATTCCTGCTAGGGCTGTCAAGAACTAGCTAACATGTCACGCTTGTCTATTGAAATGACTGTTGCACATATTAAATAACCATACACTGCAGCATCCCATGAGCGTCGTGACAGGCCTTGCTGACATGAATCCTAAACACTTAACGCCCCAATGAGGTGAATTTGATGGTGCTAAATTGTTACGGTACTGTCCGACACCAATTAGATAATGTCATATATCTGTCAAACACTGTCAGGAAATCTTATTTCTCCTCAGCAAGTGAGGGAATATCTCAATCAGACTTTTCCCTCCCTCTCATTGCCTTTCTTTTGCATGTTTTTATCTTCTGCAGCACTAACTGTGTGATGTTCATGAAAGATCCATAACATATACGATCCATCTTTCTATCAAGGACAACAGACGAGGACAGATAGTCCCTCATGGATACCTTCCCCCACCTAATGCCATTATCTTTGCTTTCCCTGTCACTTTTACATCCGCTCTTCTGTGTCGTTCTAGTCTTCATCTCTGTTATCCTGTTTTATCCTGTGTCACGTTGTCTTTAGTCTCACAAAGCCAGACTTTTGACTTTTTTTCCCTGTCACTGAAGCTTATTCTCCCAAAGAACCGCCCACTTAAGGCAAAGAGTTTGACTGACATCTAAAGCATCCAATCATAGTTTTCTACCTGCATATATTTTTTTCTCTACATTGTTACGACCTCTAGAGGTTAGCCTTAACAGAAAGAGAGAACGGAGTTCCCAGCACAGAGAGATGCCAAATAAACAATTACATTTTCTTTCAATGAGAATCTCTTCAGGTGCAGATCAGGCCAAAAGAGTAAACAAAACAAACTTCTTTTTGTCCACTAAGTAAAAACTAAAAAGAGATTCCCTACCTCCCTCAACAATAAAAGAAAGTGAAAAATATACATAAAAATAAAATGGTGTGTAGCCCCTACATCACTCAATTTGGTAAAAACGTATTCACAAGCATATTTAAAAATATTGTGCAGTTCTTAGTGTGCTCCAAGTGGGCTTGACAAACCATATATAGATTGGTGTGAAAAAGTGTTTGACCCCTTACTGATTTCTTGCATGTTTGCCAGACTTTAACATTTCAGATCATTAAACAAATGTAAATATTAGTCAGATATTACACAAGTAAACACATTATGCCGTTTCAAAATTAAGTGTTTATTATTAAGTGAAAACAAAATACAAAACTACATAGCCCTGTGTGAAAAAGTGTTTGCGTCTAAAAAGTGTTTGCCTACCTAATAACAGGTAGGGCCACCCTTACTGTTAGGGCCCACTGCAATCAAGTGTTTTCGATAACTTGCAATGAGTCTGCTACAGCGATGTGGTGGAATTTTGGCCCATTGATCTTTGCTAAATTAGTTATTGTAATTCTGCCACATTGAACCAGCTTTTTAAGGTCATGCCACAGCATCTCAATTGGATTCAGTTCAGGACTTTGACTAGGTCACTCCAAAGTCTTCATTTTGTTTTCTTAAGCCATTGAGAAGTGGACTTGCAGATGTGCTTTAGATCATTGTCCTGCTGAAGAAACACAAGTTTGCTTCAGTTTAAGGTAACTAACAGATGGTTGGACATTTTCCTTCAGGATAAACAACAGAATTCATGGTTCTATTTTTCACAAGTCTTCCCGACATTTTTATTTGAAAAATACATGATGTGCTTACTTGTGTTATCTTAAAGAAATCAAACACTTTTTAACACTACAGTATATATATATATATAAACTAACTCAGACTTTTCATAACATTTATATACTGCTGCTCTAGGTTCTCACTTAAAAATGTGGTGTATGCCACTTCCCATGCAAAGGTTGTGATCTATAAAAAACTAACTTAAAGAAGCTGTAATTAAAATCAAAGTAAACATTTAATTTAAATATTGACTTAACCATTTGAAATCATAATATGAGACAAAAAAATGTATAAATAAATACAAATTTATTCTGCCAGACCTTCACTTTTAGGACGTTTTCTACGCAAGGTTTTATAAATGAGACCCTGGATCCTCAACTAAGTTGTTTTTTAAATGTAATTATTTACAAAGTGTCAGTGTGTACACAAAGCAGAATCAGAATCCAAATAGTAGTCAAAGCAGGCAATAATCGGATAAACAGGAGAATCGGGACTTTATCTTACAATGAAAATCATTTAAAAGATTCACTACACAAAAAACTAAAAAAAATCTCTCTCTTCCTGGAACAAAATCTTTTTACAATCAAACATTGATAAAGGTACAAAAAGTAATAGCAGGCAAAACACAATAGTGCAAAGTCAGCAAACACGCAAAGGCAGCTTCATGGTGGTCCTTATATCTGGGTGGGGCGGTAATAGGACCAATCAGCACCTCCAGCTGATTAACAGAGATCACACCCATCTGAACCACAATCATGTCTACACACACAAGGAGAAAAAAAAACCAAATATATCCAGAAACCGTATCTCCAGGTCATAACAATATGCTGCCCTTCCTTCAGTGTTTATCTGTTTATTGAGCATGAATTTCTCTTATTTCATCCAACAGCACAGTTCAACTTGATTCCTGTGGGTCTGCGGATAGTGGCAATTCAGGGAGCGAAGACTGGCTTTTATCTGGGCATGAACAGCGAGGGATACCTATACACCTCCGTAAGTGACTGAATGCTCTTTTTAAAGGATTGATGATTATCTTTATCATAATAATCATCATGCTGGCACCCTTCATGTGTCTCTGCAATAATGATTCACAGGTAATTGACGATGTGCAGCTTTTTGAGAGGTAAATAATTATGCAGAGAGTTTGATTACTCTCCTTATATTAAAGAGCTTGGACAAACAAACTAGTGTGAAGGCAAATGGTGTAATTAGGATGATGTGGATTTTGTCCTTAGTGTTAAAAACCTCAGGCATTGTTTATGACTCAGAATTAACTATTGTGGAATCAGCACTGGTTTTTGGTGCTGTCCACGGTGCTGAATTTTTGCATTGCTCTCCATAGTGCTGAAATCTTTAATGCTGTCCATGCTTCTGAATTTTATGTTTCTACTGCTGAACATTGCTGGTAAAATTCTAATTAAGGCTTTAGGACTACTTTAAATATACCGGTAGGCATATTTAAGCATGATTGAGTTAAATTGTACAGGAAAGTGGCAAAATTGGACAACCCAAAGTTTTGGATTTTTACTGTAAATATATTGTCTCTTTTCTTCAGCTTTAGGAGTTCTACTATTACAACTTAAATAAAAAAAGATTTAGTATGTAATTATACACTATATACACTACTGTTCAAAAGTTGAGGGGTCTGTAAGATTTTCTTTGTTTGTTTGTTTGTTTGTTTGTTTGTTTGTTTGTTTGTTTGTTT
>CAIGQW010005633.1:6581650-6610624 GCA_903798125.1 Danio choprae | reverse complement strand
TCCGCGATTGTGTGTGTGTGTGTGTGTGTGTGTGTGTGTGTGTGTGTGTGTATGTGTGTACTTGTATAAAATTACATAATTTCAAATATAATAGCATTTCATATGATTACTCATGCCTTTATATATCTAAAAAAGCATGTCTGGATAAGTGATGAATAAGATCAAGATGTCTGAATAAGATTGTTTCACTAATTTATCTTGACCTTTTTATATTTGAAGCATAAGGCAAAATATACAGAGAAAGTTTTTCATTATGATTTTTGTCTCTATTTTATATTTTGTGGCAAATGTATATTTGACATATTTTGAAATATATTTAAAAATACATTTGAAAAAAATAATTTTAACCATATAGGTACATGTGAATGTATGTTTGATAACTATAGGCTTTGAGGAAGCTCTTGGAAAATGTGCAAGAGAGCCAATGGGGAAACACCTCACTCCCCGGGGCATTTTTTTTCTCCTCTGCATGCTCTCGTTCCCCTCCCTTCCTCCTCTTCTCCTCCTCACTGCAGTTAAAGAGAAGGTCATTCATAATATGCCACTATATTGTCAAGCTCTGTAAGTATCTCATTGTAATAAGCCCACGTAAATTAGACGAGCTGCCTCAGGGATTGTGCTCTTCTGCCACATACTGTAATGGATTTCACACATCCCCACGGGGCAGACATTCCTCATGTCCCTATCCAGTGTTTGGTGCAAAGCCTGTAATGACCATTAAAGTCTCGAATGCATGGTCGGATATGGAAAAGGCAATTCAGACACATGAGTTGAAAGGTTAAATTCCAGCAAATTTGATTTTACAGCAATATGGCATTGCTAGTCACTTTTGAATATGGGTTGTATTTAAAATGTTGGGAGAGTTTGACTTTTCATGTCTCATATCTGAAAAAGCTTCAATTTGAATATTTTAATTTTAATAATGAACGTCGTTTATAAGGAGCAGATATTCTAATGTAATGAAATGACATCACTTGATAGACATTTTTACACAAATGTCATTTTAAAAATTTAGGTCAACAAATTATTTGAACTTAATGACTTTGTATGCATTTTAAATGATACAGACACCAAAATGGGCAAAATATAAATAGCAAAATGTACATTTTGATATTAGCAAAAGTCATTTTACCACATACTGTAACATTTAACATTAATAAGTATCTTAATTATTTTTTTCTTTATTTCAACATTTGCTCTTCCTATATCCAGCTTTGCTGATTAAGCTACTTGACTAATTAACTATTTTAACAAATTAGCTTAAAGAAAAAATTACCTCAATTACCACTTAAAAATTACCTCAAAAATTACCCAATAATTTACTCAACATCAAAGCATACTCATTGTATATGACTTTCTTTTGTCGGACAAACACAGTCAGCATAGTATTAATTTTTATTCTGGTGTTTCCATGTTGTTAAATGATGTTGGGTAGTGGCCATTTTTTAAGCTTCCAAAAGTGCATAAATATGTTGTAAAACTAAACCATACACCACCAGGGGTTTCTAGACAACTTCTTGGCTGGTCTATGTTTGAAGAGTAAGTATAATATACTGTAAAACGTTATGCCAACTAGTTTTCTTCTCATCTTCTGTGGTAAACAAACTGTTTGGTAAGTGGCTACAAGACATCAGGTTTTAGCTAAAATGTTTTTGCCAGTTTACTGTTGTGAATGGATGTCTTGGCCATGTTTTTTATTCCAGCTGACTTCAAATTCAATTCAATTCATCTTTATTTCTATCCCATTTTTAACAATGTAGATTGAGTCAAAGCAGCTTAACATAGGCGAAGTTCTAGTAAATTGAAACTGTCCAGTTTTCACAGTTGAAGTTCAGTTTAGGTCAGTTCAGTGTAATAATGAAAATGTCACTGCTGAAAGCCAAACTCCAACGGTGCGTGTTAAAACCACCATCAAACTTCAAGCAAGATGCGTCTATTCCCCCGAACTTCCACTACAATTGTGTCTTATGTCATGCGTCATATATAGTCAGAGATCAGTTAAGAAGTTTATATTTTAAAAATTAGACATGCATTTACCCCTTGGCTGCAAGTTGGTTTAGGGTTTTTTTATTTCATTTTTTAATAATATTTGAATAAGAAATTGGTTAAATTCATAAAATCAAGCTGAATTGTTAAAAGTAAACAGAGTAGAAAATTGTTATAATAGCGTGTATTATTTTTACATACCTGTATTTTTATATATTTTATATATTTGCTTATGTATTTAAATTTAAAGATGATATCTTTTGTAACAAAAAAGTGCCTTTCAAGTATACACTTTGTTATTTGCAATACCTCCAAGCTGATTTTTAGGCATACACTGTAAAAAACACTGGGTTCCACACAATGATTTGTGTTGAGGCAACATGAAGAAATTAAGTTAACTTATTGGTTTTTACAAATTTAAGTGGATTAAACAAAATTATGTTGTTTCGGTTCATTTTAAATAAGTAATTTAAACAAAAATGTTCAAGCAGCAAAAACCTTTTTTAGTGAACAAGTCACTATTCTATTTTAATAGTAAAAACTCCCAGTAAAATAAAATATTTAAAAAATGCATGAACTGCCACATAATGTTGTTTCTTGTGCTCAATTTGTAATATAAAGCTTATATTTCAGTTTGGTCACAAGCACAGACCTAAGTGCTAGTTTCACATTTCTGTGGGAAGGGAACCAAACCTTCCAATTCCAGCTAAAATGACTTAATGACCAGTTGGCGACTGACTCTTCCTCTTTTATTCAGGAGAAACATTTATTCCTCAATATTGCATGTTGTAATTTTCCCTATTTACAGTGATGCATCTGAACCTTTTATACTATAGTTTTTGAAGAGAATGAGTTAATGGTCACCAAATTTTAAATTCTAGTTGGAGATTTCCAATAAGTCCCATTCCTTGCAGCCTTCATTGCTCTGCGTGTTTAACTAATCAGGCAGTATCAGAAGCCCAGGAGAGCAATGGATGGAGAACAGACATCTGAGGGAACCTCCACTCTATTGGACTACATTAGAGTGGGATGTGTGGGCATGGAGGTCTGTGAGATACCTGTCGTGAAGTTATGAAAATTGTTTCCAGATAAAAATAGAGCCCTGTCCCGTCCTGACCCATTTTATAGACAGTGTGCTCTGGAAAAACCCTCCTGGGCTGAGCAGGAGAGAGAGAGCACGAGAAAGATAGTTGACACAGTTGTACGGTTCTTGACTGAAACAGTTGCCGCGATCAGCCATTATTCTGCCGACACAGGTTTCGATTTAAAACTACTCATTACAAACAAAGTTTCCACCGGATAACGTACTGTATAATGGAGCTGTCTGAGCACAATAGGTGCATGTGTGGGAGTGTGGGATTTGTGTGACCTCAGACAAGATGTGTATAGAGTGTGTTGCTGTGCTTTATCTCAGGTTTGATAAATGGTTTCTATAGACTCACTCCTCCGCAGATGGTATTGAGATTCAGACGCTACCGTCAGAGAGATGCAATCACACCCAGACTCAAAGAGAGACATGTGGTTTGTAACGGTAAATGAAAAGCCGGAGACACACTGATATGAATCCAAACTAGAACACATGCAATTGCTTCCAAACACACCTCATTTCCAGCATTCCCTCGCCGTTGAACGAGGGATGGAGAGAAAGGGAGAGAGAGAGAGAGAAACAGAAGTATAAGTGATTCAGTAATCTTCTCCTTCCCCCTTTGCAGGTAATGAACTGCAGATTGTAGCTGTTCATCCCCATAAACCCTCTGCGGCATTTTAAGCTGCCTCCATTTCCCATAAGCCCCCTTATGAACACTAGTACCCTTCAATTGACAGTTATGCTATTCTGTGTCTTTCCCCAAGGTGATTTTATTAATAGATGTATTTTTGAACATGTTGATAGAAACTAATTGGTTTACTTACCACTTATAACTGGGTACACATTGCTAGTACCAAGTTGGACCCATGTTGCCTTCTAACTGCATTAATTCCTTTATCTGACAATAATTCAACAAGGTGCTGTATATAGTCCTTAAAGCAGTGATTCCAAACATTCTTTTAAACATGTGACCCACTAAACATGTGTTTTCACGACCCCCTGCAATTTTTAAATTCAAGACTGTTTCAAGACTCAGATTCAAGAATAACAGATCACCAAACAGAAACTCAGGCTGACACTTTTTAATGAAAAGGGAAAACCAAAACCTACCAAGTAAAAATGTATTCCAACGTCCCCTTTAAATGATGCTGAATTTGTACAGTTGTAAAGGCCAAAAATGTGCCAAGAAAATGTCACCCACACCATTACAACACCAGCACCAGGACGGCTCCATGCTTTAATGCTGTTTATGTCAAATTTGACTGATCCTTTGAATGTCCTAACAGAAATTCAGACTCATCAGACCAGATAACCTTTTTCCAATCTTACAATTTGTTGAATAAGTACAAATTGCCAGCCTAAGTTTGTATACTTCTTTTTAAAAAGATGAAGCAATTACTCTTTGATCTATTTAATTAAATGAAATTAAATTTGATGTTTTGTATTTTTAATCCAAACTCGTGTATCTGTAAAAATGTCTGTGCTCAGTCCCATAAATAATGACAGTCGATTTCTCTTAGAGATCCTTCATAACATTGGAAATGGAAAGGTCAATCTGAGTGCACTTGGGATACAAAATCCCATGCAGTGTTCTCTGGTTTTGGAAATGTGGCACATTTGGGAAAATCTAGTTTATCTTGCCAGTCTATGAATACAAATGCTATATACAGCAGAAAAAGAAATAATAATATGGAACTGTCTTTAAATATAGAGCATTAGACTAAATGATGCATGTGTGTCACTGGAGTCACAACAGTTCTGATCGATCTATTGAAATAATTCACAATGGAATGAAAACATGATAAAGTCAAATGAGGTAAATAGCTTAACAAATCAATGTCATAGTGTGAGGCATATTTAGTGAATCTCTCTTATTGGAAAAACACATTATTAGATTTAATAAATCAATTATTATTTAACCTCAACGGATTTGTAAACATTTAGGCAACACTTCAGTTTAGGTCACAATTCATGGCACTAACAAACCATTAACTAACACTACTAGCCTAATAAACTACTAAGTAGCTGTTTATTATTAGTAAGTAAGTTAAACGTTATGTTTAGGTTTTGGGTAGGATTAGGAATGCAAAATAAGGTCATACTTTATAACCACTAAAAACAGTTAATATCTTAAAAATAGGCAGGTAATAATCCAGTAGTTAATAGCATGAATTGTGACCAAAACTAAAGTGTTCCCGCTGTTTCTATATATCTAAAGTGGCTACATTTTAGATGGTGACCGTACCTTGATGCATTAAATGCACATGTGCTAGATTCACACTTCACATATGAATAGAGATCCCATTACTGTGCCACATTCTCATTAATAATAGCTCCTGGTTGGCTCGCCAATTTTCAGCCCTCTTCCAGATCATTCATTAAAACAGATGCCACCATCTACCATTCCATAACATGAATCTCATTGACAGGGACCCTCCATTCGTCAGTCAAAACAAAGATAAATACCATCAGCAGACTGAAAAAGCCCCACCCATACTCGCAAGCTGCACAACCATTAGTAAATGTCACCATAAGCTGAGCGTAAATGGATTATGACCTTGCCTGAATTTGTTTCATCCAGCCATTGATGTTTACTAATGTACCTCTGCATGCTTTATAGACTTATGTAATGTTGAATGACACTGAACATCTGCCCAACACGCAAACTTATATTATGTCTTCCTACACATGTATGTATAAGGGACAAGAAACATTACACATATGTGGACATACACACGGATTATCTGAGGCATGAACATATTGGTGAATACAGTGTATACACAAACATAAGCCCTATTAAAGAGCTTTATGTTGAAAAATGATCATTGATGAGACTGGCCTCAGATGACATATACAGACAGAGATTAGAGCTCTGCAGGGACCATTTTCCCTCAGATAGAATCTGATCTGCTATGAAGAGCAATTGGCCATTGGTTTAGCCAATGGTTTAGCTTGGTTAGAATGGGCCATTTAGCCCCTGCTGGTGGATACTATTACTACATCTGCTTCAACAGAGGTTGCATCTCAATCGGCTCCCTAGGTAGGACATGTACAAGAATTAGGGTATTGGTGAGGATAGTGACAAGCTTTGTTCACTACAATTGGGAAACTGAGTGTGACATGATAACATTCTCATTGTACAAAATCAAAACTGGAATTTACAACTGGAACAACAGCATAAGTAAATTTGTTCAGAGATTACTTCTACTTTTTTTTTCTAAACTAATTTTGAGCAACATTTCAACCATTAAACAATTATAAATGTTGTTCTTAACCTGTTTAGCTATGTTCTTTTTAGAAAAGAAAAAAAAACATGTCACCACATTTGTTGTTAAGTTTGATGATTTGTTTACGTGATTCATGTTTCAGGCTTCCAAACTTCCATTAAAAGTGTATAGTGAATATCAATGTGCATGGATTTTAATGGTGCATTGTGGGACTTTTCAGGGAGTGAACATTTCAGTACACTGGGAAAAAAAATTGCGATTGAGACAGCACTTAAAATGGCTGACTTCATGATCAGAGCACTAACTACTGAACAAGTGAGCTGATTGAGATGCACCCAGAGTGTTGCAGTGATGCAGGGAATTTTGTCTGTCCAACTGTACTGTATAACAAGGTTTAATTAAGGAGCTTCATGTTAAAAAATGATAATTGATGAGACGATTGATGATAATTCAGATGACATATACAGACAGAATCTGATCTGCAATAAAGATCAGTTAGTCAAAGTTTAGCTTGGTTAGCATGGTTCATTTATGATGGTTTCACTGTTCATTCATAAAGTCGGGTTAATTTTCTTATGTGTTTTTGCAGCCCCGGTTCCCTACTATCATAAGCATCTTACCAATCTTATCAACTTACTTGATGGGACTTTCATATATTCTTCATTGGTGAGGGCTTCTGTTTGCAACATGTTTTCATAGCATTCAACAAAATAGGTTTCTTGAATGCAGTGGCCAATCAGTGGTGTTCTGAAGGGTTAGTTCACCCCAAAAAAATGAGAAAGTATTCATCATTTACTTACCCCAAAATGGTCCCAAAACTTTAGGGACAATATATTTTCTGTTAAGAAGACATTTTGAAAACTGGCAGTCATTGACATCCTCTGAAAATTCGATATAAGTCAAATGCTAACTGTTTTCAGCAAATGAAACGAGGGTGAGTAAATGATGACAGAATGCTATGAGCTTATTTGTACTGTGTATACAGTAGCATCGTTGATAATTACACTACTTTGTAAGATTACGATGAATAAAGATGAGTGACAGCCTTTTAAGACAGGACTCTTTGCTCTTAGCAATTCAAAATGAAAATAAATTTCCTCACGGCTTCAGTCACAGTTAACAATTTATCCATTTTGTAGCATTTACTTAAGCAAATAAAAGTGGAGCTTGTATGATTGAATGAAGGTAGGGACTATTTAGAACATTCAGGGTTTGTCACTTACTAAATGACTGTAAGGTTTTTTCTTTTTTTTGTAAATATAAAGAAATCATTTGCATCTGGAAATAATGTTTAAATGTAATTTGAATAATCAAAGATGATTTAGTGCCCCAGGGGTATTTGATTAAGAGTTGTGTTTATTATCATGAGAACAAAACACGTAAGAATCATAAACCTTTGTTGGTCACAGAACTTATTTTCTGCAATAATCCAAAATAAAATGGAAAAATCATTGTTATATTGACGACCATTCAAAAGTAACCTTGTATTCTGACTGATTAAGATAACATTCACATTTCCCCCATGTATGCTTTAATTCCTTTTCCGTTCATTTTCCATCACTGCCATAGGCCTTCTCCACTCTCAGGAAGTATGGCATTCATTTTTAGCTTGAGTTGTAACTTTGCTATCCCAGCTTTCCTTTGTAGCCAAGATGCTTTTGCTGTGTTTCGCATGATCTTGAGATGAAGGGCACATTTCACCATCAGTTTCCTGTCTCAGTTTAACGCCTATAGCTGTAGTCATGGATTTAGGACTAATACAAAGTTTCACTGAATAATGCATATGTCTTTGAAATAGCATAATTGATATCAATTATTCAACTGAGTCTCCAGTGTTATGTTTCCAGAACTTCCCGCTGAGAATCTAATGGACACAGAGGTCACGTTGGTCTCAAAATTGGAAGAAATTTAAAAAATGGTTGTGTTGAAAATTTCTTATGGTAATTGAAGAGAGTGTCAAATTGTGTGCTTTTCTTGCTTTTGGCAGTTTAACATAATCTTTTGGTTATTGTTGTGATGGGCATTACATGTGTGACTGGCCTTGTGGAACATTGCAGATTGTTTTTTTGTAGCACTAGAGCGGTGCACTGTAAACTGCCCCACAAGTAAAGTGTTTCTGAGTTTGCCATGTGGCAGTAACAAGGTCATTAACTCCAGTTCGACGAGAGATAGAAACAGCACAGCAGTCGAATCCCACATCCTCCTTCTGTCAATTTCATGCTCTCTGAACCAAAAGCTGTGAGAAAGAATCTTGCAGAACGTCTTGAATGGGGACGTCATAGCTCAGATACTGCAGAGTGTGGGTATATGTTTTGTTGAGTCTGCATGTTTGGTAGTGTGTGTAGATCACACTTCAATAAAATTTGGAATGATGCATGATTTTTAAGTTTAAAAAAACAAGCTGCAATTTACAGTGCATTTCTAAATCAGTGTGTAGCAGCTATCTGTAGTTAAATGCATGTTGTTTTAAGAAATTGATAATGGTATATGTTAAAGGGCACCTATTTTACCCCTTTTTCAAGATTTAATATAAGTCTTTTGTGTCTCCAGAATGTGTCTGCAAAGTTTCAGCTCAAAACACCCATCAGATTATTTATTATACCTTTCAGAACATGGGATTTTCTGCTCTGAATAACCATGTAGCTGTTTTTGGTGCCTGTGCCTTTAATGCTAGTTCTCCCCGCCCACCGTTCTCATGTGCCTGTCAGAGCGTGCCTCAGTCTCCGCCTCGGCTGATTCAGATAACAAACAGACATGAAGGAAGCAGATCTTATGTAACGTTTGTGATAAATACTACAGTAAGAATTTTCCCAATCTTTATTTGATGCATTTGTTGTGGAGTTAATTTAAGCCTTTCTGTGGTGAGTCACACACAATGTCATTACAAAGTTCATGCACACACTCACAGACACACACGCAGCAGAGACACATACACAGCGGACACACACATGTTTAACATTGCACTGTTAAACATGCGGCAAATGTGACAGGATACAGGTTAACAGCATTACTACAGAGACATGTTAATACGTGACTGTCAATCAATTCGGTGGGCAGGGAAACCGCACTCCTACATCACGTTGAGGTCGGATCCTATTTTAACGTCAGGAAATTTTAAAAAAGAGACTCATTGTCTTTCTATCACTCCAATATGACTGTGGACACTATACCTACACACAGTTCTGTCCAAACAGCTTACAAAAGATGATTTTCATCATAGGCGCCCTTTAATATATACAGATAAAGCAATAACTTCTCTCAAGGTCATTAAAATGTGAGGGTTTTTTCAGTTTAAATCTTTAGGATCAATTGTAAGTCATACAAAAGCTTCTTAATTTAAGCCTATTTAATCACCATTGCTTAATTAAATGCTGTAAGTACACGGAAAAAAATGGCTTTTTGTTGTTTATTCAAACTACTTATTTAAAATGAGTTATGTAAATGTAAATGACAACACAAATCTTTACATTTTTTGGCATAACTTAATCGTTTTTACAAATTTAAGTTGATTGAACATAAAACAATTAAGTTAACTTAATCAATTTATATTATGACAACATGAAGGAATTGTGTGGAATCCTGCACAGTGTAGTTTTTCTTGACTTTGGGGAACTATATTTCAGAGAAAACCTTTCATTCCTTTATTAGTCAGGGGTCGCCACAGCGACATGAACCTCCAACTTATCCAGCATATGTTTTACGCAGCATATGCCCTTCCAGCTGCAACCCATCACTGGGAAACACATACACTCTCATTCACACACGGACAATTTAGCTTACCCAATGTCTTTGGACTTGTGAAACCCACACCAACACGGGGAGAACATGCAAACTCCACACAGAAATGCCAACTGACCCAGCCGAGGCTCGAACCAGCGACCTTCTTGCTGTGAGGCGATCGTGCTATCCACTGCGCCACAGTGAGGCTCATTAAACATCATGTTATGCTTTTTCAAGATATAGTTTCAGGTCTGTAAAGTTTCTTTTTAAAATACTGCATAGTTTATTTCAAGCCATGTCTTTGGGTGTAAGCAAAATATGCTGTATTCATGTGTTTCTTGAAATGCACGTGTTGCTGCTTACAGAAATGGCAAACAAAGCAGCTGCATGTGTTTTAAAGTCCATGTGAAATCAAAATTTACAAATGTTTATTTTGTTAGGTGAACAATTGATTTGTGCATGTTAATTCTTTTTTTTTTGTTAATCTTCATTCATAGTCTGACCATTTGCTTCTGCATTTGGAGTTGCAGTACTTCTCAGTTGATGTTAGTTTGACTTCAGCCACTATATACTTAGCCATGCCCCTCTTACCATTAGTTTGCTATTAGGGAATGATGTGCAAAAAGAAAGCTTCCCTACTCAATATCCCATTCCAGTTAGAAGTACATAAACAAACTGGAATAAAGTATATGTGAACTGGAAATTGCTGAGACTTTTAAAGCAAGAAAAAGAAAACTAGATAGCTGTAGAAAATGGTGTTAATGAGGTCAGCAGGGGGGCTTACCCTGTGGCCTATATGGGTCCTAATGCCCCAGTATAGTGACGTAGATGTCCTTTCGGATGAGACGTTAAACCAGGGTCCTGACTCACTGTGGTCATTAAAAATCCCATGACACTTCTAGTAAAGAGTAGGGGTGTAACCCTGGTGTCCTGGCCAAATTTTATACTGTCTATGCTCACCACCTGCCAATGGTGTTTGGAGAAAGTATTGGCACTTTTTTTTTTATTGGCTGCCATCAAACCCAGGTGAAAACTGCACACTGGTGGTGGTAAGAAAAGACCACTTTTGTGTGACTGGCAATACACAGTAAAGAACTATATAAACTATTTAATTAATCTGTTCATTCATTCAGAAGATTTTGAAATGAAGAACGTTTAAAGATTTAACAGGCCTAGTTATCCTGTTTTAGACAGAGGCTCATAAATGGCCTTTTTTGAGTAGGTGATGTAGATGCAATCAGACACTTGCATGCGAACACAGAGAAATGGAGGGAGGCAGCAAAGAGGAGGAGAAGGGGAGGAAAGGAGGTGGAGCGAGGGGAAGGTCAGAGTGCTGCTCTGCATGATAAAGATGTTGGCATTGTCATCTGGATTCTCCACACGCAGGCCGGATATTACCTCTTTCTCCACATGTCATTCCAAGCCATTCCGTAAGGACATGCAAGCTGAGGAGGCTGTCTAACTCCTTCCTGACTCAGAGCCAAAGGATTAGCTTTTTATTTAAGTTCGTAATCAAGACTTCAGAATGCAAACTCTCTCATGCACAGACAGGTGCAGACAGAGTGGACATGCACTGTCAGACATCAATGATCAGACATGCACTCTCAGGAACATATGCACCTAACCCCACCCTAAACTCGACCCCTCACAGTGACATCACGTGCTCTTTTGAGAGCATGTGTCTGAGAGTGCATCTCTGAGCGTGGATGTGCAAGTATGCAGCCAGACACTATTGAGTCAGGGGTTTTCAGCATGGGCTTCAGGGGCCTCCATGTCAATGGGCCACAAGGGGGTCCATGAAAACACTTTCCTCAACACATCAAATCCCATATCTGGAACCCATGTGATCACATGCATTGTAAACAAAATACATCAAAATAATTATTACCATGAATTTACTTGATTGATTGTTTCATTTTTTACTGCGTGTGAACAAATGTTGACAATATATGATCACTTGAGGAAACAATTAATTTTTTTAAATGTTGGCATAAAACATAAAAAAACATAACTTAATGTGTCTTCAAGTCTCCTGGAAGATTGAGTCCTTATTGTCCTTAAATGATAGCACCACAACCTATAATGTGATGTATGTTGAGTAATAGGTCAAAGGTGAAAAACTGTAAGCATGAACTTGAAAATGGGATGCTGAAGGTGACAATGACCTTCACAGTTGCTGTGGTAACTCGATTCACATTAGATTGTTATTAGTATTCCACAAGGCTGATCATCTATTGATCTCCTCCTACTGTGAGTTTCTAAGGACATCAAATACGTGAGGCAAAAGCTGCTTAGTTTGATACATAGGCCAGCAGAAAGAGAGGGAGGAAAGGTGGGTTGGATGAATAGACTAATACTAAGAGCAGACATGCAGAAATTTGGTTGAATTTGCTGGTTTTCACTCAAGTCGTGCTAAGCTGCTTAATGTTAGGGAAGAAAAACTTGCTGTAATCCTTTAGTTGTGATCTAACATCTAGCATCTTCTCCATTTCTCCTTCCTTCAATCGTTCTGAATCTCTCAATCTCCGGTGGCTCGCCGAAAGGCTTCAGTCAGCCGTTTCTGCTTGGCTACCCTCAGTAAATCAATCCTGCTGATTGGGTCTGCTCTCTGACAGGGCAAGGACCCTGACGAAGACTAAGAGAGATGTATACATGTCGCTGCTGGTTACAGTCACCCATCTACAGCGGTTTGGATTGGTGGGAATAGCTCTAAGCAAAAAGGAGATGAATGGGAACGATGAGGTTATGTTCGGAATGGGCTAAATTAAAGTTTTAGGTTGAAAGCGGGATGTGTTTTTCTTTATTTCAGGCCTCTTCGTCAAGTTTTAAGTATCTATAGATTTGTGGGCTCTTCTTTCAAGTATCTATGTTTATATTTGCATGCCCGTACATATGTTGAGTGGAGCTCACTGCTTCTCTACTCTCAGAATACCTTTAGGGACAGCTTTAAGTTCATCAGTCATGTAAATGAATACAGAGTTGATGAGTAGTATACGTAATGTACCTCTTGCTCTCCGGAGAACATTGCTTTCAAAGAAACAACAAGATGAGATTCCTCCTTACTCTCTACAGAGACAACCCAACCAATCAAAAGTATAGCATAGTTTGTTTTTGCAACGTTTAACTTTTGTGTTCACACATGTATGTGCATGTATTTCAAATCCCTGCGCTTATTAACATGTTTGTGTCTTTTTTGATTCTTTGGCAGGAGCATTTTAACCCAGAGTGCAAATTCAAAGAGAGTGTGTTTGAGAATTACTACGTGACGTATTCCTCCATGCTGTACCGCCAAAGCCAGTCAGGACGCTCCTGGTACATCGGCATCAACCGAGATGGCCAAGTGATGAAGGGCAACCGCGTAAAGAAAACCAAAGCGGCCGCACACTTCCTACCTAAAGTCATTGAAGGTCAGATCAGGCTTTTTTTTTAAACTTGTAACTTATTCAGATGTAAACTGCAAATGCAAACATTACTTGAATTTCCTAGAAAGCTGATGACAAACTAGTAAATATTTTTGAAACTGCAACAAACCAGATAAGGTGGTCAAGATGATTTTGGGAAGCCATTAATGAATAACCTAGAGTAATAGCCAGAAAGTACTAACGAATGACTAATATTCAGCTTGCACTAGTATAGACCATTTCATAACTTAAAGCTGAGATCAGACCATCCTGGATTAGCTAATTAACCTTTTACAATTAAGACCAATTTCCATTTTAACCACCATTTTAAATCAGTCAATACCTACCTTAGAGCAGTAAATAACTTGGTGGAACAGCTAATAACCAGTTTGCGCTAGCAAAGACCAGCAGAAAAAAACCTTGTACCAAATTAAACTAGCCACTAACAAGCTTACATCAACTTGGTTGGACCAGCTAATAACAAGGCTTACACACAAGCATAGATCAGCTGATCTCCAATTTTAATTGCCATAGCCAGCAAATATCCAGTTTGCACTCATTTAGGCTAGAAAGTAAGCTTATATTAAGTAATTCTAATCTTACACCATCTTAAATCAGCCAATAATGAGTAATAGCTAGCTTAGATCAGATAATAATCCATTTACACCCCATAATTACCAGTGTGCAATAGTTTAGACCAGCTAATAACCATTTAAAGCAGTAATAACCACTTAAACAGGGGTGTCGAACTCAGATCTGCACAGTTCCGCAGCTCTGCACAGTTTAGTTATAACCCTAATTAAACACACCTGATTCAACTAATTGAGTCATTCAGGTTTGTTTGAAACCTACAGGTTATGCCGTGGTCACACTAGAGTTTGAGCATGCAAAATTCTGTCGTACACCGCTGCGAAAAGGGACGTGATTAAACAAGATGATTAGACATTTTAAAAAAGCAAGCAATTGCAATTTCTGTCCAGAGAGGTCATGATTTGATCTTCGATTGGTCTCACAGAGTCACGTGATGCGATTTCGCAGATTAGAGTTCACCAAGCTTGAACCTTACAATGCAGTGAACTGCGAAACTTGTTGCACGAGCTTACATTTCCAGTCTGTCGTTAGTTTGGCTAGTGTCCATTTGCACTCTTTTAAATTAGCCAACAGGGTAGTTAGTTAGTAGATAGCAATTATTCAAACTGCTAATAATCAGTTTGATGTGCCCATCATTGTCTTAGATCAGCCACAAACCAACTTGAACCAGCCAATAAGTAGCTCTCACAATATCTCCAGTATTCACAATAATAGTTTTCTCAAATATATATTTCAAGTGCAGATTCTTCTCATTTTTAATTTTCTACTGACATAAATATTTCCACTGTTCATGACATTATATCTTGCTTTAAATACTCTGTTGTTGCTTTAAATAACATCAGTCTGCTTTTGTTCTTCTTGTTCCCTCAGTGGCCATGTACAAGGAACCTTCCCTGCATGAGCTTGTAGCAGAGCAGAGTCCTCCTCGCAAAACCGTAAAGACTTCAGACTCCCCTTCCCACCAGAACGGCAGGAAAGAGGCCCCCAGGGCTGATGCTTCATAGCACAGAGGCCGCACACATGGAGGGTGAGGGACTACAGTGACAATGAGAACTCCATTTTCCTTCATGCAACAAGGGCAGAAAGAGCTATAAGAGCGGCTGCTAGCTTTTGAAAAGGGTGAGATCAGACAGCAGCTCATGGCTCTCTACAACCCGAGGAGAATCCCTGGCTCACTCCTTCAAACCAGCTCCCATATATTTCCACTGACCCGGCATGACACCTGACCCCCTCCGAATGATTCCATAATCCCTTGCAAAAACATTTTTCTGTGCCCCCACATGCCCTACTTGAGTTCTCTCACAGTGTCAAATGAGAAATGCAAACAATATCCATCCTAACTAAAGAATTCAATTGACTTCTCTTTTCTTATGGTTTGTATTTGTTTAAACAGAGTTTGGATGTGAGAATGAGAGTGAGAGTGTGCAAGAGAGAGAGAGAGAGAGAGAGAGAGAGAGAGAGAGAGAGAGAGAGAGAGAGAGAGAGAGAGAAAGAGAGAGAGGTTATTATCCAATATCATCATAATGATTCCAGCAGATGAGACTCTCAGTGGTTCATTTTTTTCTCTCTGCAACTACTTTGCCAACGGCAGCTCTGTGCCAATCAGAACTGAAGGAAGGAGGGCAGTAAAATTAGTTTTTATTGGACAATTCAAGGAGGATGTGGTTCAATTGGTCAGCAGGAGAATTTTCTACTGGGTTGTTGCCAGGATCATGCAGAATTTGCAATTGGGCAGGCTTTAAAATCAAGACTCGTTTTCAACATGCCACTGTCTGATATTTGCATCTTATGAGTTTAGATTGAATTCACAACCTACGCATCTGTGTTTTGGTTTAATTAAAGCTATACTTCCAGCCTGTAAGATCCAAAAAAGGGGGGAAACACAATTAAATTCTCTTTTGATGACTCTATTCATGTTTAAAGGCTGGTCGGCTCGAAGAGGCATCCGTATCATTGGCAAACGCGTGGAGATTATTCAGGGCAGTTGTTTGATAGCTCTTTGATGGAATTCGTACAGGGGATTACATGGAGTCCGTCCATGATTGCTTGAATTATTTACTCCTTTCCCCAGGAACGTTCAGCGCGTTCAAGCAGCTCGGACGAGAGATTTTAATATGCAAATTTAAATTGTGGCGAGGCAGTTAGTGACGAAGTGTTTGTGTGCATTTAGACGTGTGTATTAGAGTGTGAAAGAGACAGAATGATGTGAAACGAACATCTGCTTCCATTATTTATTTGTGTGTGTGTATGTGTATGTGAGTGTGTGTTTGTGTGTGTGTGTGTGTGTGTGTGTGGCAGTCTGGGCACACACGTGTAAATGCATTGGCTCGCACACCACAGTTGATCATTTTAATGGTTCGGTCGAGTCTGGGCATTTTAATCTGCCTGGAGATGTTGACTGATGACCCTCTCCAGCTTTCATAATTGACACATAACCAAGAGGAAGTGCTGTGACGTCCAGAATCTCTTTGTAATTCCACAGGCATCTTACCGGTCTACACTCCACATGCAGTCATTTGCAATGTTTGTGTCTGAGTAAACGGTTGGTCAACTTTTATATATATGTTACTTCTTTGTCCTTCAGACAGGAAGAGTCACGCTCCACGACTGCAGATGTGATAGGTTTGGTTTTGCTGTTGTTCTGTGTCCAAAGAGTCATCTTGACTCATATTTGTGGTCACCTCAGTGTCCTTGGGCTGTGTCCTGAACATATAGGGAAAACTTTGAAATTGAAGAACTTAAAGTATTGAAAAAAAAATGGCAACAGAAATTCAGAAGAATGAATAGTGTATGTCAGTAAGGGTTTGCGCATGTTGCAGAAAGTTTTTAGCACGTTGAAGCATGGTACTTGTATGTGTCTCAATGAAAGTTGACTGTAAGTCGAATACTGAAGGAATGTTCCTCGTTCAATTAAAATTAAGCTTAGTCTACACCATTGGCATTTGTGTTGATTAACGAAAGGAATTTAACATTTTCCAGTATTTTCATTAAAAAAATAAAAGTCAGGGTTACAGTGATGCACATACTAAGTAAATTAGTAGAGTAAGTGGATTTAACTTAGAGTATAAACAACAGATTTCCACTGCAGAAGAGTGAAGCCAAAATGTCCCAGTATGGTCCAAACTAAGTATAGCTTGGATCCTATTAGATTAGCCAACCACCAGGGGGCAAACTAAAGTTTTTGGCTTCTTTTTTATTGGACATGATCAACACTGCTAGAATTTATAAACAAAAATGTAAAGAATATTTTTTCTATATTTATCACTATATTTAGTCATTTTATATCATAAAGTTTTGGATTTTTTTCTAAAATCATGTTAACACGCACATTTTATGTAGATATTCTATTGAAATAGTGAACATTTTCCCATTTGCTTCTATTGTAAGTGCCTTATTGTAACCTAGATTTTATAAAGGAGGAACAAAAGGGAAATTAATGTTATGTTAATCAACAGTATGCCACAGGTGCTGTTGATTGAACTTAACTCAAATTGAATTTGGATTTTTTTTTAAGGAACTGTAATGAAAGTCTGGAGAAAGTTTGCTTATGCAAGACTAGATTTTGGATGAAGACGATTTTGTGGCTGTGAGAGTCTCTGAAAGTCCTGAGGGCAGCTTGGTGATTGAAGTTAGCTGGTGTAGAGGAAGATGGGTTTAGAGGCATTAGATTATGAGGAGCAAAACCAGAAGATCATTAAGTACTTGGAGGAGAGCGTGTGCTTTGGTGCTAATGATGAGCACGAGATCCTGTTCTCTGAATTAGACACTGTACGAATTCTTGCTGATTGAGCGGAAGGTGAGGAACGGGGTCCTTTGAGGATTGGGGGAAGGGGGACATGACTGTATGTGCGTGTGGTGTAGCTAGCTGGTCCCATGGAGATTTTGAGAACACAAGGACGAATGTGGTGCGAACACGCCCCCTCATGTGTGCTCCAAAGTCATGCTCCATTTCCTGAGCAATCTCCCCAAACCCTCTCCTGTGTGTCCAGTGGCTATTAACCTTCCCTACAGCTCTCTGTGTGTGTGTGTGAGTGTGTGTGAGAGAGAGAGAGAGAGAGAGCGAAAGAGAGAGAGAGAGATAGAGCAAAGTAACGATCGATTGACTCAATAAAAGCCAAACTGGAGAGCAATAGCCCAGCGCTGTGAGCAATAATTTCCCTGTGCAACCGAGGAACCCGAGGACATTAGCAGACGATGAACTGAGTTTTTTTTTTCATGGAACTTTATTCAGTCTGTGACAAAGCGGCGTAGGAGAAGATGACGACATGGAGATAAAGTGACGTTCAGATAGTAAACCCAATTTTGGTATTGTCAAATGGGCCTTGCTCACTCTTTCTCTCACTGTCTGTTTTGTTTTTTTTGTTCTTCTCTCTGTCCAGACCTGGTTTTGCTGTGAAGTTGCTAGTATTATGGTCTCAGATCTCTCCTGACTCTCGCTCTCTCTTTAAAATCAGGGCAAGTTCTCAAAGACACATTGAGTCCACCCTCTGTTTCATTTGCCCTCAATTCAAGCATGTAAAAAGAGTGAGGCGATTGTGGGAACACTTCTGAAATTTTCATGCTGTATTTTTGTGAAGAAAAATAGATTTCATACTATATCTCAGAGGAGTAAAAGAAAACAATATGTATATATAAATCAAAGAATGATTCAAGAGTAATAATAAATGCAATCAAAAAATGATGACAGTACTGTAAACGGCTGCTTCTGGGGAGATGGACTGCCTGGTCTTGCCAAAACTGCTGTGAGCCATAAGGACTGTGGACATGTACAGATTAGATTTTCTTTTTGTATTTGTTTTTATTAAATTGTGATATTAATTGCAACCGAAGGCCATTTTACCCACAGTGAAAATGTCATTTTGAAGAACTGATGGGTACTTCCTTGAAATTTGCTTTTATATTTAGTGGGGAATGTGTATGAACCTGAAACCTTGTATTTGTTTGATTGTTTTCCTTTTTCTGCCATATTTCCTTGTGTGCAATTGTTTTTATATATATTATTTCCTTTTTGCATTATTCTTTCTTAAACCTGTGCCGTTAAAGGACTAACAAATTGGACTTTGAGACCTCCACCCCATACCCTTGTGAGAAGCAAAAAAACAAACAAACTAAAACCTGAAAGCCGACGCACCTTTTCTAATCAGTTCTTCCAAACGAAATGAAAACAAGCCAACCCTTTTCTTCCCTATCCTCTTGTCTTCCAAAAAACAAAGTCTTCCACTAGCCAGGGCTTGCCTGAGTGTGGCAATAACTGCCAAACTGAATGTGGCTGCCTAAGCCCCACCCCATACAGTGAATGCAGGCTGATTGGCTGACAGCTGCTGGAGGCGGAGCTACACACACCTGCCCTACAAAACTGCATGGTCTCCACGGAGACTCAAAGAAGGCTGAAGGTAGACTAACAGGTCAGCTAACAAACCCTTGCACCCCAAACCAGCATGGCGGACGTGCTGCTCTGAAAGTCGACACACCTGGGAGAGTACTGGAACTCTACTGCATGCATCCCACTTCGGAAATACTAGGAAAGGACTCCCCGTTACAGAGCACAGGATCTCCTTAGCACCCTTTCCTGGCCTCCAACTTGCCATCCTGTGTACGTTTCTAGAGCAATTATACATCTCTGGGCTGGGAGGAGGGAGGGGGTCTTATTATTACATATTATTGAATAAACAGTTATATTTGTATTATTGTAAGATGTGTGGTGGTCTGTCTTGTGTAAAATGTGTGCTTTTAAGTGTTTGCTGCTCCGGTTTTAGAAAATGAGCACGCATGACATCAGAGGCATGCAGGAAACAGATGGCATAGACAGCTGTAGGTACTCACAGGTGAGCAGTCAGGTGGCAGGTGACAGACAACCTCTGCTCCCTTCACTTAGCATTGGCAGAATGCACACGGACAATGCATTCACACACTCGAAACACTCACGGCGTGCTGTATTTGTTCAACTTTCCCCTTTTATGTCACCAGACCTTGACTAATCCTCTCACTGGCCACCTACGAACATCTGCATTATACCACTGCATTACAGGAAGTCTCGCTAATCAGATGAGGAACAGAATTAATACCGCAGGGTGAAATATAAACCACAGCCCACTCCTGCTCCTGTAATGCTTGTTATAAAATCATAGATCATCTTCCAGACCCTTCAAGCAAGCCGAGATAATTGTCTTGAATGCCATTACAGACCCAACAAACTCTTAAAACAAGCTTCGTCTATATATTTGAGGATTAGCTGGCACTTGATGGATTAATATGAGAAAATTACATGCAGTACAGGGTCTGAATTTCAGCGTGGGAGGGCCAAATGAAATTCAGATTCCTCTGTTGTTTAACTAAAAGTAATCCTAGAAACTAATTCTAGTTCAGGACTCCTGCTGCGTGAATATTCGGAAATTTTTCGAAGGCAGATTGCTTTTCAGAGATAATGACAGCAAGTGGGTTAAATGAGGAAAGAGTGAAGACATAAGATTATTGGCATAAATGATGATGATGATGATGATGATGATGATGATGATGATGATGATGATGATGATGATGATGATGATGATGATGATGATGATGATGATAGGAAAGACTGAAAGACTTGAAAACTTTAGAAAACACTGGAAGTTTTCAACATTTGTTTTTAGCCAACCAATTATTTGGTTTGGTTATTTGGTTATATATATATTACCATTCATCAATGCCATACAGTTTCTCATTTTGATTAATTAACAAGACCAACGGTAACAACAGGGCTATTTGCATGCTCACCAGTTGTGAATAGTTTTAGTGCACTCATAAATAAGATAGTTATTAGAAATTACTAGTAAACAACATTTATAATGCAGTAAATGGAGTTTGCTAAACTATCTCATGAACCAAGAGAAAAGAAAACATTGTTGCCAACACAAGAATGGTGTCAACTATGTCACATGAGTAAGACACAAAATAAGAATAAGTCTGTTTCACATGTTCACACGTTGACCACAACATATCACTATTTCATGCTTTTGTGCCTGTTATGACATAATCAAAACCAAAATAAAACTCTGCCATTCGCTTTTAAAACTAGGGTGAATAACTAGAGTATTTTAAAATATATAAGTGTTGTTATGGCTATATCTGCAATCTACATAAATTGGGCATCTTTGGCCCACGAAAACCAATCTTTTTGAGAACTGTTCCACTTCAATATAGATGGACTGAAATGCAGACTTTGACAAATGAGGCATGGCTATCTACAATCACTCTCTGACTGGTATTCTGGACTATTTTCTACTGCTCCCTAATCTGATATGTACATTACACAAGTGGTAGACTGCAGGCACAGATGCTGACAAAATAGACAATGTTTACAAGTGAAAAGTTCAGATACAAAAACCTGTAAATGCCATCTGATATTTTCTGGCCTTTTTTTCCTCAGGCTCATGTGTGTAGATTCAGTAATTTAATGTTTATTGCAAAGAATATGTTCTTTTCATTGCATTTAAAGTGCAATAACTTAACATAAACACAAGAGAAAAAGACATTATCAGTTGACACGTTTTTGCATCTGAACTCTTCAAGTGAAAATGACCATGATGATGTTAAACTCAATTCACAAGGGGTGAAAACTATTATATTATATAACAAATTAACTTTAGAAAACCACAGTTAAAGAGAGCATGTGGCATTCTGGTTTCTGAGTTCCAGGTTGCTCTCTTCAAGGTTTCTTTGACCAAAAATTACAACCAAAAGCAGCTTAATGTTAAATATTTGATTTTGAGTTGTGTAGTGATAAAAATAGCAACAGGCAGTGCCAGTAGTTCATCAAATGCAACCATTTGATGTCACTGACACGAATGCACTGCGCAACATAATAATGGCAGCTACATAGTCCAAAATTAATATGGATTTTCTTTAAATAATGCAACTCTTTAATGGTTTTCTACAAAACATTTCAGTATGACACATCATTAACATTATATCAACCCATACTAAGTCTATATGATACAAAGTCTATATGTCTATATGATACAAGCTTGCTTTACATTTAAAACAAGTTCTGTGCTATACTCCTTAGATCCCGGACTGATCTAGCCCTCAAATTTTACAGGTCAAATATCCTACTTTGTTTGAATTACCAGCCATAATTACAAAGTTAAAAAAACAAGTTTGGTTTAAAAAAAATACAAATTCCGAGCTGTGTGAAATGCAGCATAAGTTTACGTCACTAACACGTGTTATAGAAATGCAGCCACCTAGAAAAGCTCACCAGAACTTGGTTCTGAATCCCCAAGCTAAATCTAAAAGCTATGAGTCATGATGGCATCATACCCTCACCTGCGGCAAACCTCTGCAACTCTCGATAAAGGTAAACCACAACAGTAATGCCCAAATCTGTCAACGGTGATAAATGCTCAGTAGAAATTTCTTCCATGCTTAAATTCTAATGGTAAGTCTTCCAACTGACCACATAAAAGCAGATTGCACCCCGCTGCAATCTCGCCTTTGCTCACAGAAATACAGCGAAATGTTAGAAGTAATAATTGATCATGCATTATTCATGGATGTGTCCCTGGGGAAGAAGGCAAGAGGAAAACGAGGGTGACCAGGGTCAAAAAAAGCACACCTCTGCATGTTGATCCTCATTACATTTGCCATCTGGACTCAGCGTTTAGACTGGGGCTTCCCTTCCTGATCCCACCATACACACAGACAAACACACACATAAACTGCATACAGAAACAAATCTGTTCATGCACACATACACACTGGCAAGCAAATGCACGCTTACAGACACACTTGTGTTCTCTTACAAGCCTCTATGATCTCCCGGATGATGATTTTAATCCAACATGGCATCTTCTCAAAGCTTCTCGCTCTGTATGCCATGTGCATCCAAACCTGACATTGTACACAGTATTTGAACTCTTCCCCCGAGGCCTCAGCTCTGCCCCGAGGCCTCCCAAAACATCTCCAGACTCACCCCAGATTGTACCACTTTAACTTATCGTCAAGGTCTTGGACATATGAGACTGCCAAAGTTAAAGGGCTGCTTTATACTGCTCTCTGGTGGATGAACAAGATGCTGCATCTGCAATGCAAACGAAACCTGAGTCAGCAGCTGCGGTTATGAAAGGATGGGCACTGATTGCTAAATAATATCTTCTGTGTTACTTTCACATTCCTTTAATATGAGCTAACATTAGGTTGATACTTTACTGATTATATTATGGTGATACTTCACTTTTTTTTGCTTTGGAACAAGTGGAGGATGAGTGAATAATGACAAATAATTTTCTTTTTGGCTAAACTATCCTTTTAATATAAACGTTATTGATATTTCTAAAGCAAATGCTAATTATAAATGAAGAGATACAAACTATAAAATTATTGAAAACTTAAAACGAAATCAATACATTATACATATACGTCTAATTTAAAAAGAGTATTCACAAAACTAACAGTAGCATGTCAATTGTACTTAACCTCAGTAACAAATATTATATTTATCAGCATATAAAGCACTAATATAAGAAGAGATATAGAAGAGATTTTTTAGGAAATACTAATAGTAGTAATAATGTTGACAATTTGTATGTAAACAAAGAATGTATCCTTCAGCTAAGTATAAGTAAGTCATTCACTCTCCTTTGGCTTTCCCTGTTTTATCAGGGGTCGCCACAGCGGAATGAAACACCAATTACACTGACATAAGTTTTATAAATTAGATGCCATTTCAGCCACAAACTAGCACTGGGAAATACCTATACACTCTCTCATTCACACACACACTCATACACTACGGACAATTTTTAACCAATTCACCTACTACATGTCTTTGGACTGTGGTGCAAACCTGAGCACCCTGAGGAAACCCACGCGAACATGGGGAGAACATGCAAACACACAGAAATACCTCCTGACCAAGCCAAGACTTGAACCAGCAACCTTCTTGATGTGAGGCGACAGTGCTAACCACTAAGCCACCGTGCCCAGTAAATAACTAAGTAAATAAATAAATCAGGACTGCGGAAAATAACTTAATATTTTGTAAAGTATTATTCAGCTCAGGTGCTGTTTTCAATAAATAAAACAGGGACAAACAAAATCAATAATTAAATACTTAAATTTCTTTCCTCATAGTATAATTTATAGAAAAAATGTCTATTAAATTATGCAAACAGTAGCATTTTCACTATGATGCTCTCAGAATGTATACAACCTCTCGCATAAAC
The DNA here is from genome assembly GCA_903798125.1 of Danio choprae. NCBI lineage: Eukaryota > Metazoa > Chordata > Actinopteri > Cypriniformes > Danionidae > Danio > Danio choprae. The sequence continues at coordinate 6,586,410 of CAIGQW010005633.1, read as the reverse complement.
AAACACTCAGTATTTATCCTAATGTCCTCCATTATCCTTCCCTGTGAGGCCCTGCTAACATCGCCATTGATTTCACTTTTATCTCATTCCCACACACATTCTCTAACATCCTTTATTCGCTCGTTCTCCCCATCCCACCTTCTTGTTCTCATTAGGATGTAAATGGACGTTATTGTTATCAGACCCCAAGAAAGAGGAACAAAGAGAAATACAGAAAGAGTCAGCTGAGACATTTTGGTGATACTCAACATCCATTACACTGATAAAGAAAAGAACAAAACAAATGTCAGGCCTTTCAGACACTGGGCCGAGTTAAAATGAAAGTCCTCGACTCCCTCTGGTGGCTGAACTAATTTTTTTCAATAGGGGGCAGTAGTAAGTAGAAACTGACACAGTTTCCATGAAACTCGTCTCCATAGGAACTGTGGGTGTATATGGCAAGCCGTTTTAACATTGAATCGTCTTCAAAAAGTAATAGTATCTATTTTCATGCTAATAGCTATTTGTTCCTATTAAGGGCATATTAAATAGACACCCTTATTCAGTTGACACTAGTTCCTATTCATTAGTTACTAGTTCTTCTTTATTGGATATTAGTTTTTATTTATTAGATACAATTTTTTATTCATAATACTGGCACTTATTTCAGTAGTAACAACTCCTGTATTGATACTAAAAACTCTCAAATTGTAACCATTTACTTCTAAATGTATATTTCATTGTTACTGCCATTTATCTTCGGTTATGACATTTTTTGTATTCCAAATTGTGACTAGTATTTTTGTTTGTTTGTTTTATAGTATTAACTTGGTACTAGATACCAGTATTTCATCATTATACATTAGTATTTATTTACACTCATACCTTTTAAACAAATGCCAATATCTAGTTAGCTATTAGTTCATATTTATTAGATACTGGCACCAAATTAATAACTGCTCATTTAAATTTATTAGATTCTGGTATATAGTCATTAGATAGTTCATATGTACTTCTTACCAACAGTAGTTATTTATTCACTTACTTATGTACACTATATGCTAAATGACTATATGAAAATCTTTTGTAATTATGACTAGTAAAAATTCTTATCCACTACTGCTTTTTTTCTCATATTATGTTAGAAGTCTGAATGGCCAGAGTGGTGTTCAGTTAAAAATCTTACTAATAGATGAAGCAATCTTACTAGTAATAGTTTGAGTACATACTAAGTAATAAGCATGCACTAACATCTATAAAAGTGATTCTATTAGCTAACCAGCAAGTACTTGTATGTAACAAATACGTACTATTTAATAGTTAATAATATATATAAAAATAAGTACTAGTACTACTGATAGGTACTAGTCTCTTAGAAATAAGAGGTTACTTAATGAATAAATAAATAAAAATCATGAACAATCTATAGAATCTGGAGAATAAAAAAAAAGTTATGGTATTTAAGAATAAGCACTATTAGCTAATGAACAAGTACTAGTACAGAATGTAAAAGATATTAAATGACTGAAAATAGGTACTACTAGCACGTATATATGGGTAGTTTATGGATTAAATGCCAAATAGCTTGCCATAGTGGGTAGGCGTGAATCTATAACAATGCCCCATGCTACAAGATATATAATCATGCAAACACCTCAGAGTTAATTAAACTACATAAAGCAACATAAAATCGCATTAGTATGAAAACAAAACAGCAGTTGTTAGAATTACGAGCTCCTCAATTGATACTTGTCCCATTTTCTCGCAGCTATGAGTCACGATCAGTTGACAGTTTGAATTACTTGACTTGGAGCTCTAAACAATTATAAGGGTGGGTCTAATAAGGCCCTTGCTCTTCACCCAAACACAGAGGTGACATTCAAATATCCTCTCAGGAAAAAACAGAGAGGAAAAAAAAAGAAGTTGTTGTACTACCATGGTGAAGATATTTATAGAAAGTTTGCATTCGCACACAGTGTCAGAAATAAACTTCCGAGTTTGTCTTGTTCTCTGGACGGTAACCGTGGTGGGGTGTGTGAAATGTCTCACTGGAGCTTTAGATACTATGAGAGAAGATGTGATACGTGTATATTGGATGGTGCGTGCTGAGGGAAATACAGTATAAAGCAGAGACGTCTTTGTTTGTGTGAAAATGTTTGTCTTGGATTCCAGGAAATGCCCAGAGCTTTTGAAATGCGTTGTGTGATTTACAGAAGAACCTGTTTGACTAGTACCTGTATACGTTAAAAACCCTCCCCCATGAGAGCGGTGGCAAATAATGCTTTAGTATTATAAACTGAGCGTATCTCCGTATGTGTGCAGACATGAGTGGGTGAATCATATCAGGAACGTTCTTTCTGGCTGAAACCTGTGACATCACAAATTGTACGATTTCTGAAGGCACTCCCTTTTCTCTTTAAAAAAAATAAAGTGGGCAAATTCCAAGGAAAAAAATATGCTGATGTTCCATCACTCATGCAGAAAACGGCATTATGTTATAGGCTTTTATATGTTATGTTATATGTACATTCAGGTCAGGTTCTTGGTGGAAATTAACAAACAATTAAACAAAAATGTACTTTTATCCTGGAAGTATTTCCATCAACTTATGTTAAGTTTATGTTAACCACCCTCTCACGATAAATCAGCTAAAACCGATGTTAGTAGGATTACATGTATATTGTAGCCATTTCATCAAAAGTGACATAGATGTGTCATTCAAGCTTTGATTACAAAGTAAGCCACTTATACTTGGGAGTGGCCACATATGAGGTGTTTTAGGAGGTTACTGTGCATGGTTTCACAGAGGAACTGTGGATTCAGAGCTTCCGGATTAAATGATCAACTTTTTTAAGTTGCAATATAATATGGCTTCTTGTAGTGTTTGTTGCATAAAGTAAAAAGATCCCGGTTTCTATAAATAAATGCATTCCCACATCTTTAAAGAATGATCAAGCGACATTCATGTATGCCAGGTGTTCAGTAAATCAAAAAAGGTGAAGGTGGGAGGGGGTTTAATAGGGGAAAATCATTTTAGTTGCCTGAATTATATCCTGATGTGAGCAGAGCACAATAATTTTTATATGGGCGTTTTTGCTAAATTCATGAAAGCAGGTTTTCTTTACAGTGCAAGCTTTTGATAATAGTAATAGTATGAATAGTATTATCACCCCTGTGTCATTTACAAAAATATGATTTTGTGAAAATTGTGACAGCATGCACATAATGGGGGTGGCGCCGTGGTGCAGTGGGTTGCGCTGTCGCCTCACAGCAAGAAGGTCGCTGGTTCGATCCTCGGCTGGGTCAGTTGGCATTTCTGTGTGGAGTTTGCATGTTCTCCCTGTGTTGGCGTGGGTTTCCTCCGGGTCCAAAGACATGCACTATAAGTGAAATGGGTAAGCTAAATTGTCAGTTTTTGTATGTATATGAATGAGAGTGTATGGGTGTTTCTCAGTGATGGGTTGCAGGTGGAAGGGCATCCGCTGCATAAAACATATGCTGGAAAAGTTGGCGGTTCATTCCACTGTGGCGACACCTGATTATTAAAGGGACTAAGTCGAAAAGAAAATGAATGAATGAATAGATTCATGGTTCATAGATGAGTACTTGACAAACAAAACTAATAACAATGGTTTACTAAAGGACCGTATGTGAAAAGGGGCATAGTGTTTCTTAAAAAATTGAATTCACCATCTACTGGCCTGGCATGCATAATTCAGTCATTATTTGCACAGATCTGTGTAATGGGATCGCTTTGACAATGTTGTTATATGAATGCGAAACCTTTCATAAACAAAGGAAAAAAAACACATTTTACAATGGATGTTAATGTAAACATACTAAATTAGAACTAAAAAATCTCTTCATCTTTATACATTAAAATTGTTAATATGTTGTTTATCTCCAGATAATACATACAGTATGTCAATGTATATTATCAGATATATTCGGTAATGTTTAAAAAGTCAATATTAGTTTAAAACCTTAAACAGCAACATGCTGATGTCCCAGTATTTTTACAAAAAAAAAAGGTATAAACTCTATAAAAAAATACAAATGTTCACAGATGTTAAATGTTCTTCAAGGAACCATCAATGCCAGTAAGAAACCTTTTTTAGGCCTGAATATTTCATCTGTGTCAATCTGTCTGTGTTCATATACTACAGCATACAGTATATAAAAACATGACATGATGGTGATGCTGATTTCCTGTAGAATTTCCCGTTTTACCTCCTGTGGTGAATAGTCATCACTTGCTACTCTCGATTAAAGTATAAAAATAATTCCTTCTTCAAATTTATGACTTAAGACTGTCATGACATTCTGACTGTGTTTGGCACTTGTCTTAAGATTAGGATTGTAACATAATCGTTCCTCAAAAGTATGACTCAGTTCTTTTTGTGACTCAGTAAAATGATTTGTTCAAATGCTAAATTCCAAATACAAATGTATGTCAACAGTGTTTTTTGTGTGTGTGAACTTTCATTATGTTGTATGCTTTTAAACATTACTGACATTATACAGCACATTGACCATCAAACGTCAGTGTATTTGAGGAAAAGGTATTATTAGTTCTGTGACAGTATCATATGAGCACAATTTAACACTACTTAACAAACAGAAGGTTTGGTTGGATCTGGGCAAAGTAAGCGAGTAAGTGAGCCTGTAATAATAAAGTTGTACTGTATTAAATTGTTGTACACAATTTATTTTCCTTCACACACATACACACATACACACACACACACACACACACACACACACACACACACACACACACA
>CAIGQW010005633.1:6569478-6581640 GCA_903798125.1 Danio choprae | reverse complement strand
ACACACACACACACACACACACACACACACACACACACACACACACACACTTATAATAAAAACATGGAGTATTTTTAATGACTTATATTGTCATTTGTCAGCAAATAAATGCCTTACATGATAACATTTTTATGTGAAATTTTGAAGAGACATTGCCAATAGATAACCAAATAAAATACAACGTTTAAGTGATTGTATTTATTTCTAAAGCTATACATGTTTGTTATCTGAAAAAAAAAAATTGTGATAGCTCATTGTAACATAGTGGTTCCAGATTTCATTTATTTGTATTTTATTCTTTAAATATGTCATTTACACGTTCTTGAAGATTGCAAACAAATCCAAATATAACTATATAATGTAGAATACACATAGAAGTCTTTTACATTTATAAACAACTGAAGCATGTTGACATCGGGTCTAAACAGATTCAAAAGATGAAAGTATGACCAGACTTTGTTGACAAGACCTAGTGACGTTTCTCACCTCTCGATACGCGGTGTCGTCACGAAACCCCCCTACCTCTACAAAACTTCATAGGCAACCTGAAGCAGCAGAAAATGAAACTCCGAGTGTCTCCGCCCATAAAGAGGACGAGACTCTTAAAGCTCAAATCATCAGATTCAGCTCATTTCATAATCAAGGTGCGGCTTAGCTCAACAGGTGTTTGAGTCAGGGCTTCTCTGTTTTTATTACATTTTTAAACTTATTTTTATGATTTTGCCCGAATTATAATCGGAAGGCTGCTGAAACCGAGCGAAATTTGGGAACGAAGAAGTTATTTGCTAAGCAGATTTTGTTTTTAAGCTCATTCTGAGAAGATGGCACATAAAGGACTGCAACTCCTAGGGTTTACTCTATCGTTGCTGGGGTTGATTGGGCTCATTATTGGCACAATCATGCCCCAGTGGAAGATGTCTGCTTACGTTGGAGATAATATAATCACAGCTATTGCGATGTATCAGGGCCTTTGGATGTCGTGCGCTTACCAGAGCACCGGGCAACAGCAATGCAAGGTGTACGATTCCGTCCTACAACTCGACAGTAAGTTCAAACTGGCTATAGTATATACGCTTTAACTGAAAACATTGTTTGCAACTGAACTTCTTTGCAATACCAGTTGTGGTTTAAACTTCCGAAACCTGTCGTTTAGTGAAAACTGTACCTCACCGTAATGGCCATAGACCGTGGTACTGATGAATGCATACTCTAGCGGCAGGTTACTACAAATTATAAAATAAGATCTTTTCATATTTCTTGAGGCATCATACTAATTTATTTGAAAAGTGGTGGTTCTTGTTATGATTACCAGTAAAAAATATATATTTTTACAGGTATATAAATATTTTTAAATATTTCACACTTTTTGTCTTTATCCGTACATGAAAGCTAGCGAGCTCAAACTGTTTGTCATTACCACGCCCTGTTCACTTGGCGGCAACTCATCTCAAGTTACCACAGTAAGGACACGCACCTGTCCTGTTACTACACGAGTTTCTTCAAAACAAAAATCATACATTGTTTTGTGCATAAATCAAAAAATGCATTAACAAATTTGGCAGACGTTTAAGTGGCGCTTGGTTACAAAATATATTTAATTGTTTCACACGTTCGTGCAGAATTGGTTGTTAGATAAGATTTTTTGTTTAGACTACGTGTCGTTAGTGTGTGTGTGTGTGTGTGTGTGTGTGTGTGTGTGTGTGTGTGTGTGTGTGTGTGTGTGTGTGTGTTGTGATGTTCACTCGTCAAAGAAGCTTAAAGGTGATAAAGGCATCTGTCCTTCAGGAATGTGCAAAGATTTTCAAGCCAGAGTTGCCAAAATAGGAGATTATTCGTGGTTATAAAACAATATAAATCGTTTTAACATAAATGTGAACTCTCTAACTGGGACATTGCTAGTTTATTGATGGCTGATACGGTTGGGTTACGCTTTTACTCAAAGTAATGATTATACGGGCGTGACTCCCACCCTTCCTCCCCTCGCGGAAATTCAGTGCTCCTGGAGTGGGGAGTCAAGCATTGTCTTTGAACGGCTCCAGTTATTTAGCCAACAGTTTATCAAAACAAACAAAAGAAGGCTCCTTTGTAAAGCACCTAAACACAGACAATAAACTCTTTTTATTATATAGTAACACTAGAGGCGTTTTTGCCTTTGTTTGGTTAATGTTTATTTACCAGATTTGTTTTTCCATTTTTACTCCCAACATCTGAGATTGATGGAAAGGAGTTATTTGGCTCACTTCAGCCATTTTGTGTTTATTGTTATAAGTTTATAGACCCTAAAGTAATTTGGCCAGTTACCATATCAGTTTTTTTGATATAGGTTGTGTGAAATGAGACTCTTATCAGTGAGTTTATTTTCCATTTATGATCTGTACACAAACATACCTCACATGTTAGGTTTGTAATTATATCTAACTGTAATATTGCTATTAGGGATAATTTAAAAAAAAAAACAGACAAGGTGACGTAATTGCCAGCAGCCATTTTGTACATCAAGCTAGATTTTAATTTGAACTTTAATTCAGATGAAGAGTTTAAGACTTCCAAAGAACTTCAGGATTTCTACTCGGCAACAATCTGAATTATTTAGAAGTGCTAAATTTCTTTTGATGAGCAAACTATACCAGCAAAGAGAAAATAAAGTATTGCTGCAATAACGCCCAACTTCCCATATCTGGTCAAACCGGTTCCTTCTCTAAAGCTAAAGGGCAAATTGCTGTCCACATATGTATACAATCTTCCCTACGCTCTCAAAGGAGCCTTCCGGTTAGAACCGGTCTTTGCACCTGACTGCAGGTGTAGTGGGGGAAGGGCTTTTGTTGCGAGTCAGACAGAAAAACAAAAGTCAGTGGATAACTGGGCCATTTTAAAGCGTTCATAATAGTTTTATTTTTTATTCACCATTGGATTGCAGCTTACTTGCATCCATTGTTATTATATTTGCCTTCAAAAAAAAAAAAAGACATATTTATTTATCTTTTTCTTTCTGTAACTCCCTTTCTTTCTCTACCCTCCCCCTTTTTAGGTGCTCTCCAGGCAACTCGTGCCCTGATGGTTGTAGCAATTCTTCTTACAGTAGTTGGACTGGGTGTGGCCAGCATGGGCATGAAGTGCACTAACTGTGGTGGTGATGACAAAGTCAAAAAGTCCCGAATTGCCATGACAGGCGGTATAATCCTCACTGTTGGAGGTAAGGTCACTGCCGTATCATTTTGGGTGCTGTTAAAGCACAACATGTTGCCCAAAAACTCTTCCTGAAATCTAATCCTCAAACACTTTCCATTTTAGGGATGTCTGATATTTTTGCCATTTTGATTTACTCTAGTACAGATTACAGATCTTTGTCAGATGACATTTTTAAAATGTTCTCTCTCCTATTGTGGGCTGAAAAATGTCTGTGTCAAGAACATATTTGAAAATTTTCTCATAAGTAACTAATTTATTGTTTCTTTTCCTCAGCCCTCTGTAGCATTGTTGCCTGTGGCTGGTTTACAAGTCAAATTATCAGGGATTTCTACAATCCCTTCACACCTGTCAATACAAAGTAAGTGGCTGCAACGAATGTGTCATTATTTTAGTCCTTATGACATTAAATTCTCAATATAATATTCTTTGTTTCATAGGTGCATGTTTGATGTGCTCACACTTATGTACCTTAATGTTCATATGCACATATTTGACCTTGTAACACTATATTGATTTTGTTTCTTTTAGATATTATATTGACTCTAAATAACTCGTCAACTATTAATATCAACTAAAATTCTATTTAGATTGAACAATTCTGCAGAATATCTATTTAGAGACCAAGTACAAATTAACTTATTCTACATATCCTAACGCTAAACTAACAATCACCTAAAGGTCAGGATATACTACTACTTTTTATTTCTCTCTCTCCCTCTACTACATCTTGCAAACAGCAATCTCCAAACAGCTCTCACAGCTGAGGAGGAAATGGAATTACCAAGCAAAATCCAGGATTTCAATGAATATAGCTTACGGTCATCATCAAAATGATGCCTGGTCAAAGAAAACTGATACTTTATTCAATGATATTGATTTTATGCTTATGTAGATTTAACCACATTGCATAGTTGTGTTTGGATAGTGCAAAACATTTCTGAATTAATTTGTGATATTGCATGGTAAAAGGTTTACAGGTTGTTGTGTTCAAACGCATTTCATTATTTACCATCTACCTGCACTGTTGTATGTGGACAGAATACAGATTACTAAAGGTTTGTGCATGAGGGTTCATTTACAAGAGTTTTTGTAACCGTTTTTCTTTAGAATTTTGTGAAAATCAAATTTTTGGAGTTTGTTATATAAGAATTGTATCATTTTCAAAGTTAAAGGCAAAATTATTAGATAAAAAAAAAAATAAGGCACCATTATAAGATGCATTTAGTTTTGGTTGGAATCATTGTGTAAATGTTCTATAATTGTAACAGAGTCTGTATTCCATTTTGAAGATTTCATCCCTATGCCTATGCCTTGATCCTAAAACTCCAAAAAGTGAGTTTTAAGAGGATGAAGGTGTAGGGGACTAAAACAAAATTACAAATTCATAAACATGCAATAAAAAAAAAAAAACATTCAGCGCTTGTACCCAACAATATCTGCCATTCTGAAGGTTGCTCGTTTTTTTTTTGTGAGTAGCTTCAGCTAGGAACAACACTGTTGATCATGATAATTCTCACTGTGAAGTACTTTTTGGAAACATAACAAAAGGAGACCTTATCAAAATGAAGTCACCTGTTGACTTTTATTTTCTGTTTCTCTTAATGAACACAATGCAAAGGGAACTGAAAGCTCCTAATGCAATATTCTCTCTCTGTAGGTATGAATTTGGTGCAGCCATTTTCATCGCCTGGGCTGGTGCATTTCTTGATGTAATGGGTGGAGGCATGTTGGCCTCCTCTTGCTCAAAGGGTCAATCATCTCCTCATTACCCCAAGTCCTCCAGACCCGTCAAGTCCTCCAGACCACCCAGCAGCAGCAAGGAATATGTTTGAGCCAATTGTTCACAAGCTGCAAAGGACATGATGAATCCCAGAGCATGGGTAGAAGTTTGCCCAGTCAGCTGATCTGAGATCTGTTTAATTTTGTTTGTTTGTTTGTGTTTGACTAAGAATAGAAAGAAAAAAAAAACAGCTCGGAAAGGTATTTTTGGCCAACTTTTACTTGTGTTCAAATACAGCAGCCCACCAAAAATGGTCACTTCTATCTTTTGGTTAGCTCCTTGTCCCACCTTCCCCACCCCCCATTATAAAATGTGAGTTTGCAAAGGGGCTTCTTCCCCCAGAGTCTTCCTCATTTCATTTCAGATTACTGGCGTGTTTAGTAAACATGAAAGAGGGAGACCTGCTCAGGGAAAAATCAGTCATACTACTTGGTTACTTGCTCTGTCTCCCGTTGTTAAGCCCATGACTTGACCTCATCTGCCTTGCTTGCATCATTTTATGAACTGTGCCAGGCACTGAGGTGCTTATGAACAATTAATGCATGTATTACATTTTTAAAGCCAAGGATAACATGCAAATAACGCGGTTCACTTTGCAGCATTTTGTTCCATTTGGTCCCTGTGCCAGCAGAAATTCTCTATTCATATTTCATTTTATACAAATCAGCATCCTCCAAGAGAGGTTTCGCTCATTTTTTTTGAAAGTAAGTACCAAATTACCAAACTGTTCTTCTGAGAGAACTCATTTGTTTACATGGTACACTGAAAAAAAAATGATTCATTGGATTTAAAAAAATTAAGGTAACTGTTTGCAAACAATTTATATGGGCTGAATTTAAACAAACAAATTAAATTTAGTAGTGTTTAACTTAATTTGTTTGTTTAAATTCAGCCCATATAAATTGTTTGCAACCACTTATCTTAAAAATTGTAAATCCAATGAAACGTTTTCTTTTAGTGTATGCTGATGAAGCTAGATTAAAACTTTAGCCGCAAAAAAATAAAGCTTGATTTGGATGAGGATTAACAAAGCACTAAAATCAAATTGCTCTTTCTTATGCAACATGAACCTTTTTATTTGCTGTTCTCCTTTGTTTTGAGTGTACACCTTGGTTTATGTGCACATTTAGGAAGCTAATGTTACAACATGCTTTTGTTTTTATACACTCCAATAATTAGTCACACGAAAAAAAGATGTGAATATTGGCTCAATTTAATCACAGCTGATTACAACCTATTCTTATATAACTGTACAACTCTCTCTCTCTCTCTCTTTCTCTCCCTCCTGACAATTTTCTTTTTGGCTTGGTCTGTGCTTGGACCATTTAATGTGGGTTGCACTCAAGCCTACTTAGGTTAGAGTCACAATAAGGTCTGTGACTAGCTTATGCAATATTTAACTTTTTAAAATGTTTTTGACTTTTAAAGTTTGCAATTGAAAAATTTTATGTAAATAAATTTTTTAAACCGAGTCTGACCAATGTCATTTTCCATTGTCTAATACAGTATGTAGCAGTTTAGCCATATTAAGGATTTGTAAATACTTCAGGCAGGGTGAGTCACGTGGTCTTCTAACTTCAGTATCATGATCCTTTGCATATGCTGGCTGTTCGCAGAAAACATATTGTTGTAGGCCGGTAATGGGAGAATTTGAGTGAAGGGATAACAGGGTCACTGAAACCCATTCAGTGAATTCAATTGGCTATATCTTTAATCAAGGATGTTGATGTAGATCTAGTTAAGTATATTTCAATTATAGTAACTATAAAGTTTTTTGCATAGTAAAAAGTTGCAAATATTTTTGGTCAAATGATTGTCAGTTTAACCAAATCTGGTGTTTTCCTTTCTCCAGTATAATAGATTTATTTTATTAAGTGTGTTAGAGTGTTAAAAAATTAAAACTGTGCAGGGGTCATTCTACAGTAATGTACATTTTTCTGTCCCTAGAGCAATATTACACTTCAAAAAATATAAATCTTTAGGTTTACAATTATTTTTTTTATATATATATTTTAAAATGAAACATTGTTATTTGAACAATTACATCCTTTTAAGTCATCGGCGTGGTAATAATTGTTTTAATTACTTCTGTAAAATTCCAAACACCACAAAACTGCTTGTCCCCACAGCCATGTAGTGAAGGAAGGAGCTTTATTTTGATGTCAAAAACTGTTTTAACCATTCAAAATACATAAATGTATTAAAACAATCAAACATATGATGAAAATTACATTTAAAAAAGATAATTCCAAATAAGTATTGTAAATCTATAATTGAAGTAGCTCCCTGGAGTTGTGTCACTGGTGTTCCAGTTAAAAAACAGTTCATCTATTATTCTGGAATAAAAATCACTCTGGTCTTCATATTTCCTGCAGATCTGTGAAGAAAAGCCCATTGAAACTCCACTGCCATTTTTCAGTTATCAGAAATGTATTATATTTTTCTCATGATTCTATGTGAAGAATTTAGTTAGAGTCACTGGTGTGACCTTTACTGTTCAGGAATTTTTAAAAAATAGAATATAAATTGATTAATCTTCTTAATTTACTGAGTATATCATAATTGTCAACATGTGGTAAGACAACTTGGAGCAGACATTTTGTAAAATGCAATTTTCATATATTGTCGCTGGTGTTACTTTTCTTTTGGGTAACACCACTGAAGATCATTGTTTTTCTCACTGGTGATTCATTCACCAGTGACAATAAATAGTACATGTGATCTTTAAATAAATGTACAAAAACATAATTCATTAGACTGTCATTTATGTGTTTTCATAAAAATGTAATTGATTAATGTGATTGAAGTTTAAATCTTAAAAAGATATGGATTTTTAGACATTTTGTTAAAAAAAGTGCATGTTCCTGTATATATAATGACTAGGGCCAGACAGAATCTGCGGACATTTTATGCTATTTCTGCAGAGAATTCTGTAAAAATCTACAGATTTATGCGGAATTATTTTGGGAGTATCATAACAAAAAATTTAATATATGAAATAAAAAATAATACCTTTTAATTTTTTATATATCGTTTACAATGCAAATCCATCTAGATCCACTTATTTGGTAAACAAAGCAAGTCTGTTATATAATAGATCTACTAAAAGACAGAAAATATTACTTTACAAACTGTATTGTAAATAAACCAGACTCAATAAATAGACTTAAATGAAGTAAATAAATAGACTGGTTTTGGCCAATGATGGGCTAAAAATCTGCTGATTTCTGCGCGCGCATTTTCCGTGTGGGCCTAATTATGACCCGCAAATGCCCTAATGGCAGACAGCACTTTTGGCCTATATGCTCCCTGCCAGTTGAATTTCAAATTGCGATGCTATCATTGGGTATAACACGATTAACAAAACAGCTGTTAACAGAATTTGCACCAGCACAAATGTGTGAGACAAAATATAAGGTACTTTTCCTCCATGACTAACCTGTGTGTTTTGCTCTCTACTGCCGATCAGTGCTCACTTCCTGCTAGTGTATCCTCAAAGGCCTTAACTAAACACGGTAGGCCTTGCTAATTCAGACTTGAGACCCCTAAAGAAAATCACAATAAAAGGTTGGTTATCTTATTCTTTATCTAAATCAGTTTTTTTTATTGTCAGTGAACAATATTGATATCTTAAGGTAAACCGTGTTGTTCACATACAAAAATAAATAAATACACACCACCACGCAGTGCTTAGACAAAATTGAGGTAAAGTTGGTTTTATATTCACGCATTCGTTTATTTTTGAACAATGACACTTTGTGACACGGTGCCTATATTGTTTACTACGCTACTTTGAATATTCGGTCTGAAATCGTATGTAAATATGACTTCAAAACAACATTAGCACTATTTAATTGACTGTGAACAGTGTTGTACTGTTGATATGGTTTGCCAACTTAGAATTTGCGAATAGTACTTTTCTGAAATGGTATATTATTAAGGAGAATGTCCGAATATAACTTTACCTCAGTCTTGCCAAAAGATGCCCTTTTGAACCCTATTTACCTCTGCAGGTTGCATATTGTTATATTACAAACTATCAACTCTTTATTAACAATGTTTTTATAGTAAATATGTACCGTTAGTGAACATGGAGTTCTGTCACACACTGATACCGTTTTTATAACCTTTCAAAAGCACCCTAATGTTACCTAGTTTAGCAAAACCATAGTCATTTTGTCGCTACTGTTGTTGTTGTTTTTTAGTAAAGCATGATTAATTTTCGTGAAGTGTTCTACAGTCTAATTGATATGGCGCCAAAATAACTATTTGGACTGTGCAAGATTAACTTAATTATTCATTTAAAAAATTCTTAAAGTAACCTACCTTCTAATTTAATCCTTCCAGATGATAAACGTGTAGATTTTTCACAACTTTCAAATGTCGTTTAGCAGCAAAGCCGTTCGTGGCTACATTCAAACCGCAGAACGGCTTATTATTTAGGGTTTGTTGCCATCTAGTGGACTATGGTGGAACCGTTTAACACCGTGACTGTATAAGAGATGGTCACGTTAACCATTTGATGTCAAATTTACATTTTTTTATTTATGTATGTCCTTTTTTCCAGTGCTGAAATACAGAATGTAAGCAACACATAAATCAGTATAAATACTTTATACATGCCACATAATCACTTAGCCATCTGATCATATCAGCTTTTTAGCCTACGTCAAAATTAAATGAATGCATGTCAATAATCAATCAAGTGCATAGCTTTTTTCAAAGTGATAACTAATACAGCATGCAAAAGTAAGGCATAAAAACATCTAAACCAGCTATAGATGCAAAGCCTTCAGTAGCTAAGTGATTCTCAAAAGGGGGCACATTTAAAATGATATACAAAATAATAAAACAAAAAGAAATGTAAATAAATAATCAAAATTCTACAAATAAATAAGTACATTTTTGAAACAACTGGAATAAAGAAAATTAGTCATAGTTCATCATTCATTCATTCATTTTCTTTTCGGCTTAGTCCCTTTATTAATCTGGGGTCGCCACAGCGGAATGAACCACCAACTTATCCAGCATATGTTTTACGCAGCTGATGCCCTTCCAGCTGCAACCCATCACTGGGAAACATCCATACACACCCATTCACACTCATATGGACAATTTAGCTTACCCAATTCACCTATACTGCATGTCTTTGGACTTGTGGGGGAAACCGGAGCACCCGGAGGAAACCCACGCGAACACGGGGAGAACATGCAAACTCCACACAGAAATTTCAACTGACCCAGCCGAGGCTAGAACCAGCGACCTTCTTGCTGTGAGGGGATTGTGCTACCCACTACGCCACCGTGCTGCCCCATAGTTCATTATTTAAACCAATTTTTTTCGACTAATAAAATGTTGGAAAAATTAAAGCCATGGGGCAATAAAAGGGTCATAGAATTTCTGGAATATCATGGCATTTTAAAAGGTCTATTTCAGACATTGAAAGTTAGAGAATTTTATATATATTTTTTTTTTTTTGTCTAAGTGAAGGAATATCAGGGAGTTTTGATTTTTGCAATGTGATGTTTCTATAAAGAATCGTGTTTTTATCACATTGTTTCACTTCAACATTGTTATCTTTTGCATTTTGCTATGGTTAAGCTATTTTCCAGGGCCATTTTATTCCTTTGCCGCTCATCAGCTGGCAGTCACCAATCTGTACATGTAAACTAAGGCAAACATGCCAAGAAAGTATACATTTCAAGAGCTTTAGCTACAAAATAACTACTTTAAAGACTGAGGGCTCTTAATTCTTATCTCCTTCAAAAATCTGAGGTAAATTATCCATTGTTGCTCTTATTATGAATTCATAAAAAAATGACATTCAAACATCTTTTTGTTTTACATTCAGCTCCTTGTTTACAACAGCATCTTGTTTTTTTCATTAATTATAGGCCAAATTTACATTTAAGTCAGTAGTCAGTGAAAGAGAATTTGATATTTGGCTAAGGGAACTGTGAAACCTGAATAGTTTACATGTGGGACCTTGAATATAGGGCACAACGTTGGAAACCACAGCAAATTACAAATGCTAGAACTTTGTGCTATTCTTCCCACCAGTTGTTCAAATGAAGTAAACTAAAATGAAAGACTTGCATCTTTATAACAGCACAGTGCTGGACACAGTGATTAACAGTGGCCGGTCTTTGCCTTTGGTCAGAAATATGTTACTCAGCCAACAAATGCACATTTCTCCCTCTAGGAGGCACGAGTGTTACTCACAGACACACAGAGCTCTGATCTAAAAAGCTACGCAACAAATCACCTGTGTGGCCTGTTGTAGACTGACAGCTGCTGCCATGCGACTAGTAAACTACAGCTGAAACGCATGCGTATCTCGTGTGAATCTGATACTGGGAGAGAGGTGTCTGTCTTTTCTCCTGCTGAAAGTGTCCCGACTATCCCATGGCAGAAGGGCGCATCTCACGAATAGCTGGTCCAGAATATTAAGAATCTGGAAAAGCTCAGGAGGGTTCACTGCTGAGAGGGACTGGCAGTTGTCCATTGTTGTTATTGTTGTTGTTGTTCATGATGTCATCCAGATCTTCATCCTCTATAACCACTAGAAATGAGAAGTAAAAAGAATGTTGTCAGCTTTAGAACTGTGTTAGGGTGTGTACAGTGTAATTATGGTGTAGCATTATTTAATACGAAAATTATTTCTTTTGATCTGTCATGAATGTGTGTAAACAATCATTTGAACAAATAAAAGATTATATTACAGTTTTAAATGATCATACTCGGATTAGAGCTATTTTAAAAGGATTAAATGATAAGAAAAACAACATTTAGGCCTACTTGGAACAACACGTTTGCATGTTCACAGTTCTCTGCTGTCGTTGATGTTCATATTAAAGATATCTCAACCTGTTGTTTGTAAATAATTCATTTATTGTGTAGTTATCAGATTTCTATCAATCCATAAACCCCTGCACTTCATTCATTTACTTGAAAATGTGATGTTTAACGCAATAAACTGTATTTCTATTTTTATATCAATAATTTCATTTAAATCAATGGTATAAACAAGTTAAATCAGAAGTATACATTGTCTAAAATAAGAAATCTAATAGATTATATAGGCCTACAATTTTCGTCATGTAATTTGTAATCCGATTATAAACTGCAAATCCAGTAGATGTTACCTGTTACTGTATCATCTTTTATGACTAAGTATATAATAAAATATATAC
>CAIGQW010005633.1:6543263-6564478 GCA_903798125.1 Danio choprae | reverse complement strand
ACCATTGATTTCTATAGTATTTTTGTTCCTGCACTCAAAAAAAAAAAAGACATTCGCTGCTTGTTCAAACTACTTATTTAAAATGAGGTGAAACAACACAATTCTTGAGTTTTTTTGGTAGGTCAACTTAATTGTTTTATTTTTAATCCACTTACATTTGTTAAAAAAAATAAATAAATAAATAAATAAAAACTAATAAGTTAACCTAACTCCTTCTTGTCCAAACACAAATCGATTGTGTGGAACCTAGCATTTTTTGCATGGAAGTTACATAGAAGTTGCAGGTTTTCAGCTTTCTTCAAAGTATTTTCTCATGTTCAACCGAATAAAGAAACTCTTAAAAGTTTGGATCCACTTGAGGATGAGTAAATAGTGAGTAATTTTTCATTTTTTTAAGATATAAAGAAATATTACTGTTAAGAGCGACGTGGTGGCGCAGTGGGTAGCACGTTCGCCTCACAGCTAGAAGGTCACTGGTTCGAGCCTCGGCTGGGTCAGTTGGCATTTCTGTGTGGAGTTTGCATGTTCTCCCTATGTTCGCATGGTGCTCCGGTTTCCCCCACAAGTCCAAAGACATAGATAGTTGGTATAGGTGTATAGTATAGGTGAATTGGGTATGCTAAAATTGTAGTGAATGAGTGTGTATGGATCTTTCCCAGTGATGGCTTACAGCTGGAAGGGCAGCTGGATAAGTTGATGGTTCATTCCGCTGTGGCGACCCCAAATTAATAAAGGGACTAAGCCAAAAAGAAAATGAATGAACGAGGAAACTGTTAATAAATAAATAAATAAATAAATAGGAAAGCAATAAAAAAGGGGAAAAAAACATCAAGGAGTGTTAAAAGCGAGAGAAAATAAGTAGTAGAATCTAATAATTTAATACTAGTAACAAATATCGTTGTTCACAAGTTATTCACTTTAAAAAAAAATTATATTAAAATATTTGTTAATTAACCGGTTTTTCCCATTTATTTACAGATCTGATAACTTCTGATCTTGAAAAGTTTACCAACATTTTTTGTTCTTTTTTTGCTTGCAGGGCACCATGTGTAATGACTGTGTGTTGTCCACATTCTGCAGACCCTGTGTTTGGTGTCAAATGTCCAGGGAAATGAAGGAACGAGATCTACAAATCGCTCTTGTTCGCACTAGAAATTTATAAAGTCTTAATAAACTGCTGCAAAAATGTCGGCGTGTATGGAGGTCCTTAAAATGAGGAAAATCATAAGCAATATCCCAACACCAGGGCCTTGATATACTTACTAACATATCGATTGGTCATTTTATTACACATTTATATTGTACGATGACATTTTTTTACATCTATTTTGATGTATTCTGTGATCAAACACAATGCTATTTAAGTTTGCTTTTTCTAATGGAAAGAAAAAGATGTATATATTGTCACATACTGTCATGTTTACTAAGATATGCATCTTATCGTTAGTTAGTTTCTAATCAGCATCACTAATATAATGACATATTATTAGGAATGTTCTCCCAGTGTTCGCATTGGCTTTTCTCCGGGTGCTCCAGTTTCCCCCACGGTCCAAAAACATGCGCTATAGGTGAATTGAATAAACTAAATTGGCCATAGTGTATGTATGTGAACGTGAAAGTGTATGGGTGTTTCCCAGTATGGGGTTAAGTTGCCAGTTCATTCTGCTGTGGCCACCCCTGATGAATAAAGGGACTAAACCGAAGGAAAAGGAATGTATCTTTATGGAAAAGTTGTTGAAACGTTGTGTATATTTTATGGCACAATAAATGTTTATGAGAAAAGAAATGTATTGCTCTCCCATGTTGCTTTTCCCATTTGTCTTTATTGTGAGACTGAAAATCTCCAATATCTTTCACTTATGTTATTCAAGTTATTGTTGTTAGTCAATAAATTATTGATCATTTTCTTTGACTCTGTACTCTTTTTGGCTTTGGAAAAGTGTGTTGCTTTGATATTTTGTATACACATGCTTAGTAGTAGTCTATTTTTGATTCCTGTTTTATTGTGACGTGATTTAGATCCCACTGTCACATTATTATTATTTTTTTATTATAGCATTTAATCCCTATTTAAGTTACTATAATTTAAAGTATAGTTCACTTATTTTTGGATATTCTAATATAATGGACGCCCTACTTTCACTCAACAGCAAGTCCTGATGGTTGGCATAATTACAGCTAAAAAGATGATCTTACTTATTTGGAAATCTCCAAAGGCTCCCTTTTATCAGAGATGGTTTAACGAGTTGCTTTATGTCATTCAAATGGAACAAATGCTTCTTGAAACCTCACAGAAAAAAAGCTGAATCCACATGGGAATCTATCTCGAGATTATTTGGAACTTTAAGTTTGTCAATCCTCACTTTTATTTCTAACATATATTTTGATGTCGCTGGCTTTGTAAAGTAAGTGTCAGTATTGTCGTCTGCATTATATGTACTGTATATATGCTACATACGTTGTATATATCTAGAGACTATCCCTTCCCTTTTTTATTATTATTTATTGTATTAATATTATTGTTTTGTTTTATTTTTATTTTTTTACATCAATGTTAAAAATCTTATAAATGTTAAATAAAATATATATTTTAAAAGGTAAAGTTCACCCAAAAATTACAATTACTTCTTCAAGTGCTCATGTAGTACTTCTGAAATGAAGTTTTAAAAAGAAAGAAATAAAACACTGCAGACAAGCGCTCGCGTGTTGCTTCATTTACTCTTCACTTATTCTGTATATCTATCACAAATAGTTCAATACACTACCTTACATAATGAATCAAAGATGCAACAAAGAATACTAAACAACACATTAATATATATAAACATTGCTTACAAAAGTGCATTCAACATGTTTCACATCACATGTAGTGAATATAAACTCGCTAAACACGCTAACCGCGAGGCTATGCTACACATGTGCACAAACATGCTAACTGATAACATACATTCGTCATTAAAGTACGTAACACATAACTCCTATAAAATTAAAGTGTTCATCTTTTTAACTATAGTGTTCTTTGTGCAGTTTTGTGTGTGCAAGTACCTGAAATGAATTTAAAAAAAAAAAAAGAAATAAAACACTGCAGACAAGCGCTCGCGTGCTGCTTCTTTTACTCTTCACTTATTCTGTATGAAGAGCATCACGAGCGCACCCGCTACTGGCGCGTGTAGTGACGTCATGACGCAGGTACGCGAACAAAAATAACCTTTTCTTTAAAACGCACATAACACTTATTTTCCTTCATTTAAAGTGCAGATAAACAAATAGATATTTCAACAATATAAGAAAAATCACATAACGTTTTTTACATAAATCTGAAGAAATAAATGTCTTACAAAATCTTACATAAAATAAATGCATACAATCAGGTTATCACACTCACACTTCACATGTTCCAGACATCTATGAGTTTCCTTTTTCTTTATTTTGATTGATTGATTGATTGATTGATTGATTGATTGATTGATTGATTGATTGATAATGAAGATATTTTTGGGTAGCCACTGACTTCCATCGTTTTTTTTTCTACTATGAATGCTAAAGGCTACTGGCTCCAACATTCTTCAAATCTACTTCTGTGTTCAACAGAATAAATAAACTTGTAAATGTTTGGAACCAATTGAAGGCGAGTGAATTTTCATTTTTCGCTGAACTGTCTCTTTAATGCAAGTATGTTTTATGTTTTGTGTCCCACTGCTGGCCATTCTATAAACCGTGCAAAAAAACCAAAAACATCTATCAAGTGATGGCATACCTGCAAAACGACATACCGGCAAGAAAACAAACAAACAAAAAAACTAACAACAAAAAAAACAAAAACTTCACAGCATCCTTGTAGCACAGGATATATACAAACTCTTCCCTATACTTGTTTTTTAAGGGGGAAGAAGAGTTTGCATATATTTGCATACATATTTATCAGGTTTCTTACTCCAAATGCTCCAAATACCCAAAATACTCAATAGCACGCATCTGTGCCTGTGTCTTACATCTGTGGCAGATGTAAGAGTCTGTAGCTCTACCATTGGGGAAATAGTAATGTGGCCTACCTTCATTCATTTTCTTTTTGTCCCTTTATTAATCTGGGGTTGCCACAGCAGAATGAACCGCCAACCTATCCAGCATATGTTTTACGCAGCGGATGCCCTTCCAGCTGCAACCCATCACTGGGAAACACCCATACACTCTCATTCACACACATACACTACGGGCAATTTAGCCTACCCAATTCACCTATAGCGCATGTCTTTGGACTTGTGGGGGAAACCGGAGCACCCGGAGGAAACCCACGCGAAATATTCTGTAACGCCAATGTGTCATGCAAAGAAACTGATTTATTCAAACTAGTCTAATCTTAAATATGCTCTATAATCAAACTATCTTAGAAATATGATTTTAATTAGGCTACCCCTTCTGTCTACGAGATGCTGGTGAATTCAAGCGTCAAACATCTATGTGATAAGAAAACTAACTCTAAATTATTCCTCAAATTACAGAGGAATAATAGTTGGACAACAATCATGTAGAAGTACATAACCCTAACCTCTAAACCTAAACTTAACATTAACTGTAAATGTATCCCTTAATTCTGATTGGAATGTTGTTCCAGTATCAAAATAGCCTACATGTTGACAGCTCAAAACACACTGTTGATTTTTCACTGTCAAATCATTGTCTCTCATTTGAATAAAATATGCATATTCTCTGGTTATGGTTTTTTGGACCTTGCCTCATTCTCCCTCACTTTTATTATAGCGAATTCTTCCCATACAGAAAAATTATATGCCGATGGAAGTGGGAATTGTCCAAGACCTACCGGTGCCAATCTTGTTGTAGAGAGACTATCCGGGATTCGAACAGCTCCTCACGGCCACGATGCAGACAGCTGAATCTCGCCGCAGAAGACTGAGCCGTTCATGGAAACAAGGGGGCCGCCCAACTGTCATGCTGGCCACAGACAGCGATCGAGAGGGTGAGTGCGCACTTTCTGACCCTAACCCTTTCTTTAATCTTTTCTAGAGAATAACCACAGGGAGAGAGTTTGGAAAGGAGCAATGGGAAGACGAACGGCTTAAACACTGCTGTGCTCAAGTCCGAATGATAGATGAAGAAATGCGTCTGCCGGGGCCTCACCCTCTCCCATATTTTGTGGTCAGAAAAGGTCTGCTCTACTATATCAGACAGCGGCGGCAGAAGGAGAAACTCCTATTGGTAGTCCCAAGGACTAAGACGGAAACGATAATGGAGTTGGCGCATTCCCACCCGATGGCAGGTCACCAGTAGCTGAGAATACCATCCAGTGCATTCGCGATCGCTTTCACTGGCCTGGCCTGGCCTGGAGGCAGAGAGGAAGAGATTTTGCCGGGAGTGCGCCACCTGCCAGTGGACGTCACCACACAAACCCCCAGCCCACTCATAACACTCCCCAACATTGAGGTGCCCTTCGAGCGCATTGGAATGGACCTGGTGGGCCCGCTGCCGAAGTCCACTCGAGGTCATCAACACATCCTGGTCATTGTAGACTATGCCACCAGGTACCCTGAGCGATTCCCCTATGGCTAGTCAACGCCAAATCCATCGCGAAAGAGCTGTTCCAGTTCATCAGCAGAGTGGGAATCCCCTCAGAGATATTGACTGACCAGGGCACCCCATTCATGTCCCGGCTGATGGCTGACCTCTGCCGGCTACTCCAGGTAAAACAACTTCGTACATCTGTTTACCATCCCCAGACAGACGATTTGGTGGAGAGGTTTAACCAGACCCTTAAACAGATGTTGTGCCGAGTAGTCGCAGAGGATGGGCGTGACTGGGACGTCATGCTTCCGTATGTGTTCTTTGGAATAAGGGATGTACCTCAAGCATCTACCGGGTTTACCCCTTTTGAACTACTGTTTGGGCGTCAGCCCCGCAGACTGCTGGATGTGGCTTAAGAAACAAGGGAGCGGGAACCGGCTCCCCATCGCAGCATAATAGAGCACGTACTGAACATGCGCGAGCACATAGACCGTGTAATGCCTCTGGTCCGGGAACATCTAGCGGCATCCCTGCGTGCCCAGCAAAGGCTTTATAACCGGCCTGCACAACTCCAACAGTTCCAGCCAGGGAATAAAGTCCTGATATTAGTTCCCACCACCACAGCGAAGTTCCTGGCATCCTGGCAAGGGCTGGGCACCATTGTGGAGAAAATCAGGCCGGTCAACTACAAGGTTCGTCAGGAAGAAAAGGTATACCACAATAATCTCTTGAAGAAATAGGTAGCACCTCAAGAAGATCTGGCAGCCTTCACTCAAATCGTCCGTCAGCGGCCCTACCGGGTACCAGAGGCCCGCTATCGAAGAGGAGATTTCCAGGATGAAAAGTCTTGGTCCTTGGTCCAGCCCACCAGGTGGTTCCTCGTGCTTTAGGACTTCCATTTCCGGGTCCAACATCGCCCAGGAACTACCCACGGCAACGCGGATGGGTTCTTGTGGATGTGGTCAAGTTGGGCAGGTTTGTCCCATAAAATATCTCACCCCTCCTTCTTTCTTTCCTATCCCACAAAAGGATACCCCATACCAGGATGTCGCTTGTGGTGACCATTACATGCCAGGATGTGGCAGGCCGCCCAATGGATAATCAGCGTCATCCTGGGAAAGGAGCATGCACAGCACCTGGATGCAATTACGCCGATACAAAAAGTACAAATATATATATATATATATATATATATATATAATTACAATTCGGAACACTGAAAATATTGCAGGATATGATAGAGATGCACAATTTTGGATTACATCACATTTATTTGTTTGAAATAGGGATCATAAATCTGAATGGACACTTTATTTTCAGATTGATTTTGGTTGAACTTTTAGTAATTGCAGAGTAATTTTAGTAAAGTTCTGGTTGTAATACTTTAATGTCAAGTGGTGTTTCGCATGATTTGGGACATGATTCAGTTCCCTTTTGGTATTCTCAAAAAGTCATCTTAAAATATACTCTCAAAGAAGGACAAAAGCCGATACAATTGTGCAATAAAAAAAAACTGATTTCACTTCCTTTTTATAATTCACACACAAAATATAGACAAAGTGAAACCTAATTTTAATTATACCTTAAAATCTGAATTGCTGAAAAAAGAAAATATTTTAATATAAGTTCATTACTTTATAGATGGTTCTAATCTTACAGGATGTGTTTGATGTCAAATTTGATGTTGTATACTAATCACAGGTTTAACAAACAGAGTTAAAAAAAAAAAGACGAGAGTGCTGAATATAACACAGCTAAACAGGAACAACAATCATAGCAGTTTTTAACGCTATAGAGCAGACATGGCTGATGATATTTATGAGAATGTGATCGGGAGTGAGTCTGAGGGAATGAACGGAAAGCGAGTGGAGGGGATGGAGGAAATGTATGTGAATGCAGACTCTGTGAGAAACCATGACTTCAGGAGAAAGTCAAACACACAACAACCACTTCAAATGACTGGTAATCACTTTAGTCTCCTTCATGTATTTGTATACTGTATATTAACTGCTGTTGGGTGGCTTGCCAATGTATTTAATTATGCTTATACATAAAAATAAGTAAAACAAAAAAGATCTTACTGGGAGGAGACTTTATTGAAGTCCGTATAGCACAGCTCTCCAGCAGTGATATTAATGCATTGCTCTTCAAGGATAAACTTAAAAATCTGCCCGTGGGCCGTGAGACAGTACTTTATGCCTACTACAAACAAAGTGTTGTGTGTTTCTTAGTTCAGCTGGATCTTTTAAACAGATGTTTCAGCTATTTGACTTATACCCATTGAGTTTGCAAGGGCTCACGCACAAGTTATCACATTTGTATCATTGAACCCCAAATATATTACTTACTAAAATACACAACCTATCAACACGTTCAGTTTTGTCTGATAAAAAAAAAAACATTTATATTAATTTCTGCCTTCTTCAGGAAGTGATTCAGTGAAGACAAGAAGCTCCAGAGCAGCTTTAGTGTGTTTGGTGTCGCTGTGTTTTCTTCTGCTGACTGCAGTCATAGTGCTGAGTGTGCACATCTATACAAACAACACAAACTACCCTGAAGAGAGACGCCAGCTACTAGCCAACATCACCAACCTCACAGAAGACAAAGATTGGCTTTTGACAAATATTGCAAACCTTCTGAATGACAGAGACCGACTAATAAAGCAACATCAGATTATTGGTAAATGTCTTTAATATGTGCAGTTACAGCATATTGGAGATGGTTGTAGACTCATGATGCTTCATTATGGATAGCCAATTATATGCAATATGGATCTAAAATTATACACTTTTATTTTATGCCAAAAATCTTTAGAATTTTAAGTTGTAAAGTTCCATCCTACCAAAATTATATATAAAAAAATCAATTTTTGATAAGTAATGTGTTTAAAAAGAACTTTATTTGAACAAATTTGTACATGATTGTCTCATGATTGTTATTTAGATTTTTTCGAGCCTCGGATTCCAGATTTTACAATAGTTACATGTGTTACTAACAATTTATACATCCATGGAAAGCTTATTTGATCACCCTTTAGATAATATATATATATATTTTTAAAAGGGACTAAGCCGAAATGAAAAGGAATGAATGAATGAATGAATATATTTTTTTAAACAATGAACACTTATGACTGATTTAGTTGTCCAGGGTCGCATATAAATGTGCATCATCTGCTGTAAGTTTCAGGTGTGTAATTGTAAATGGGACTAATAAACTAACAGCTGGACTTGATCTGTTAACAGCTGGGTGGACTTACTTTCAATCCAGTTTTTACTACTTGTCCAATGAGACGAAGAGCTGGATTGACAGCAGAGGAGACTGTAGAGATAGAAAAGCAGATCTGATCATCATAAACAACCCACAGGAACAAGTGAGTGAGAGATCTGTGTGTTTTTGGTGTGTAGAAACTAAGCATGAGATGGTCAGATGAATTGTCTGCTGATTATATAAATGTTGTTTCAACTACTCAGGATTTTGTTATGGCCCTCACTCGTAATAAGGAATTCTGGATTGGTCTGACTGACAGCAAAGAAGAGGGCCGTTGGAAATGGGTTGATGATAGTAAACTGACCTCTGGGTGAGAAATCACTGAATTAAACTGATTATGATCTAATAAATGATTCTCTCGACCAGTATCGTATCACAGCTGCACTGAACATCAAATGTCGATCTGTTGCAGGTTCTGGGCTTCCTCTGGTTCAATAACTGAGCCCAATGGAGGGACAACAGAGAACTGTGTTGTGACTCATTTAAAAAAACACCCTGAGTTAATAGGATGGATTGATCATAACTGTAATGTTGCCTATCAATGGATCTGTGAGAAAAGTATTTTACCAGTTACTTTTTAAGAGGTTTTAATGTTTAAATTGACAAAGAACATCTGAAAAATGTATCCAAAGTCTTCAGTATCACTAACGCAGGAGTTTTTAGTCTTTAGACAACATTCATTCATTTTCTTTTCAGCCTAGTCTCTTTATTAATCTGGGATCGCCGCAGCGGAATGAACCGCCAACTTATCCAGCATTTGTTTTACTCAGGGGATGCCCTTCCAGCTGCAACCCATCACTGGGAAACATCCATTCACACACATCTACTACAGACAATTTAGCTTACCCAATTCACCTATAGCGCATGTCTTTGGACTTGTGGGGGGAAACCGGAGCACCCAGAGGAAACCCACGGGTAGAACATGCAAACTCCACACACAAATGCCAACTGACCCAGCCGGGGCTCGAACCAGGGACCTTCTTGCTGTGAGGCGATTGTGCTACCCACTGCGCCACCGTGATGCCAACATTGACCCCTAAAAATTATCAATCTCAAGCGAGGAACCCCATCACCAAACATATATAGCACTTTATACCTATCTTTGGTCAGTCATGATTTTTCAAGGTCTGATATTTTCTAATAATGACCACCATTAATAGCAGGTCTGTATAATAGATTGCAAATTTAACTTCACATCTCAAGCAGAAACATTGTGCACACGCTCTTCTTTTTTTTTTTTTTCTTTTCTTTTTTTTTCCCCCATACAAATCAGCTGGTGCAATCTTGCGTCTGGCTTATTGACTGAACTGAAAATGGCGTCTGAATATGCTTTTGTAGTGCTCATCTTTTTGGCAAGATTATTGTCTTGTACACTGGAATGAATTACAAAATAAAAACAGTGTAAAGCTCCTGTCAGAAATTATTTATTTGGTGAGAAACCACATTAAAAGAGACTGTATATTAGCAGTTTAATATGGTTAAATATGTTTGAAGTTGCTTATTGGTAACGGAAAATAAAGTATTTTCCAAATAATTTTTGCAAAAAAAAAAAACAGGAGATTATTTTGATTAAAAAAGCAACCTATCTTAAAATAAAAACTAGATTCAATGTATTATTTGCTTCTTTAATAAAAATGCTTCACCAGAGAAATGTTTAAGAAAGCTGATGTATATAAAGTTTTGAGTTGATGAAGGGATGTTAAAAGTCTTTCTTTTAAATGATTTTGTGGCTTTGAGGGACAGTATTTTCTACCTCACAAGCACTTTTCCTGTTATATGCAGTTAGACACAACCTTTCATGGAACACAAATAAAGTTAGTTTTATGATTTCAAAACTTGACAAGCGGATATATCAAGCTTGAAAAAGAAGGCAAAAGCATTAAGGGTGCAGTGTAAGATTTAACATCTAGTGGTTGAACCTGGTATTGCCGTTTAAAGTCCAATTATTTTTTTCACCTGGACTGTGACTGGACACACATTCAAGTTGCATATGATAATGACACATACATTGAGGCAGCCTTCATCACGGAAATTAAATACACTGTGTTTTCCACCAACCTTTGGTGGTGAAATATAATTGGGTAAACTGGCAGTGGGTTGGTTATAGAAACCAAAACAAAGACCGAATGCATATATTCAAAGGAGAATAGCTGACTTTAGCATTGTTTTTTAGATGTTTACCTATGTTTACTTTGCATCTTTCTTAACTCTTTCCCTGCCATTGATGCGATAATTCATCAATTAAGAGAAAACCCTTCCCAGCCATTGACGAGTTTCTAAGGTAATCTGTGTTTTAGGTATATTATAGTAGGGGAAGTCCTGTCATGTAAATTCAAATGATCAAGAATTTGAAGTCAAGCCCTCTTCTCTTTTCTCATGACAGTTGCAAATAATGACACTGAGTTAATATCAAAGTTGACAATGATTTAACACTGTAAGGAACATTCTTTTTTAAATAAATGACACCAAATGAGGAGTTAGTGAGTCAAATTGAAATTAATCCACTGCTGCTTTAATCAGGCCATAGAATGAGTACATTTAAGGGAAGAGACTGAACATTAAATCACTCACATACTGTAAATGGAACATAACATTTCAGAATAAGAACAAACAAAATTGGTCTATTTGTAGGCCTACAGTCAACCAGTAGCAGTGAATGGAGCAAACGAGTCATCATGCTTAATTTAGCCCTCCTGCTTGTTAATGAAAATAACACACTGTAAAAAATAAAATGTTGGGTTCAACACAAGTCCTTACAAATGTAAGAGGATTGAACATAAAACAATTGTGGTGTCCTCAAAAGAAATTAAGAATTGTGAATTTCAACTCATTTTAAATGAGTGGTTTGAAAAAAGCAGCAAAAGTTTTATTTGAATACACTTCCTGTATATGAGGGCACCACCCTTTTAGACTTCACACATTGAACTCACATTAGTTTTACTCTCGTTTCTAAATGTGCTGAAGGAACAAGTTGACACAAGCGACCAATGTAAAAAAAAAAAAAAACAAGACAGGAAAAACAAACCTCAGTACATTGAAAACCTATTAGCAAATGTTAGAATACTCATAGCTTCAATAGTGTAGACATATAAGGACAATATCTATGTTTTTGATGTAAAAAAAATCTGTTTCTATGCAAAGATACTTATCAAATGTTACAAGGCAGCTGTTTGCATTGTCAAAACTTGATGGTACGTAAACAGTAATGCGCAGCTGTAATTGCAGAATAAACTGGACAGGGGGATTATGTATATTTATTTCAGTTTAAAAAAACACTCAACTGTACTGTTAGTAAAAGCTTTCAGGAGTCTAAAAACTACAAGCAGATAGTCATCTGTGATTTTATTTTTAAAGTATTGAGTGGCATGTCCAATACATTCAGTTTAACAAAAACATTCAGAAATAAAATTTTCTGTCATTAACAATTGCTGTAGGAATGGAACATTGAAGTGCAAAGCCAAGCAACACCAGACATGTGATCACTGCTTTTGTCAGTGTTCGTCCACGTGTCATTTGTTTTGTCATGTGATTCCTTTGTCTTTCTCCCGCCACCGTCATTGTTCATCTGTTGCACCTGTACTCTTCCCTCTTGTGTCATTAGCCTAATCATCCCCTTTACCATTTATACCCTTTCGTCTGTGTCCAGTGTTGTCTGGTATTTTGATTCGTATGGTTGTCTCGTCCTGTCGTCCTTGTTCCGTCTGCATGTTACCCGTAAGTCTTGTATAAATAAATCCGTTTATTATTTAAGTCCGTGTACCGTCTCATGTTATCGTCTCCTGTCCACCAGATGTTACAGCTTTGACCTTTATCAAGAGCATTATTTTCATGACTTAGCAATGAACTTTAATTAGCACGAACAGGCTAATGCTCAGAAATGATCTAACGCTTGGGGATACTTTGTTACCATTCAAACTCATGAAACAACTGAAATTTGACAAAAGGTAGGGATGGATATTAACCAAGAATGACAACCTGACTAAATAAAGAGCCCGGATCCATCAAGAGAGAGATAAATTGTGGAAGAACCTCAATAAACCGGATATTGCATTTAAACCAGTACACTACAACTAAAAACACGTTTAGTGTTAGTGGGAGTAATGAGCAAATAGCTGAACTGTTTGTGTATTTAGATGAACGGTTCTACTCCAAATTCAGATTTTACTTCATTCCTCTGAGATGACAGGCTTGTTTGACAGCCGAAGAATGTGTATTGTGAGATGAACAGATCTGATCATCATAGACAATAGGGAGGAAAAAAGTGAGCAGATAAGAGAGTGATAGTGAATACAGTATATACTTTTTGTTAAATGTATGTGCACATCTAAAAAAAAAATGTAGGAACTTACTGTACAGTGAACTGGATTTCATATCATGATAGATTCTGGATTGTTCTGTGTCTAAGTGCAAATATATATATATATATATATGGGTTGTTGGCACCAACATGACCAGGTGAGAAATCACAGAATTGAACTGATTATTATCTAATAAATGATTTTTTGACCCTCAGTTCGAATCACACAGAAAACAGTGCTGAACATCTAAAGGCTGTTCCACATAAAAATAGATGCAATAATCCAAAGTGAGAAGCTGGTACTTGGCATTAAGTCTGTTTTTACTCAAAATCCACATTAAATCATAATTGAAGGTTTGTAATATCTAATAATTAAACAAGGAACATCTAAAAGTAATCAATACTGAGAACAAAGGAGTCACATGATGCAAACAAAAGCACATGGAACAATATGACAACATGGCACAAGAAACAGGGGTTGTCCTGACAGATGTCATCCAATTGCTCTATCACTTCTCTTCTGTTTTTACATTGGTTTTCAAAACAGTGGCAACAATTTCACAACAATTCAATTGTACGTGTACAGCCAGTTTCAGCCAGGCGATTCTCATAACTTCATTTTACTTGTTGCCACAACTTAATTTTTCTAGTTTTTAGTGTGTAATGTTGAACCTGAGTCATTGTTTATCATTTGACGAACACATTAATATATGTTTACTTAATATTAAAAAAGATTAAGTGATGCTTAACATATGTGTTGTTCATCATTTATTCATCTTAACTACTGCATTAAATTCATTCATTCATTTCTTTTTTTCTCAGCTTAGTCCCTTTATTAATCAGGGGTCGCCACAGCGGAATGAACCGCCTAATGCATTAAATAATGTTAATAATTACAACTTTATTCTAAAGTGTCAAATTTGCAGATGAGGGTGAATGTGTGATGAACTTGATTTTCTGCCTCTCTTTTTAAGAATTCCAAGAGCGAGATGTGGAAATAATCAGACAGCATTTTACCCTTCCTCCACTAGGATCTGCTCACATCATTGGACATTTTCAGGTTTATCTGCATTTTCTGTGGTCCAGTAAACATATATAGTTTGCTGTTTTCTTTTTGTGCCTGCTTTTACTTTCTTTTGATAGAAAAAGGAGCACTGAAAGAGCGAGTAAGTCACGTCTTTTCTCTTTTTCAGCAGTAAACTACATTTACAATTGCAATCTGTGTCTATTGTTTATTATTAAAGCCAACTAGATTTGTTTTATAACATTTTGTTTTTAATATACAAATGAAAAAATGAATTTTGATGTTTTCTTTGAAATGTTTGTCTACTACTTGTACACTAAATGCTGTAATTATTCCATTTGTGCACACTACACGTTATCTTTTTGATGAAATGTATAGATATATTGCAGGTGAATTTAAGATGTAATTATAACTTATTCATTAAACTATCTGTTAATATAATAAATATAAACAACATTGTTCTTTTTTCACAATGAAGAAAATATGTTGTTTGTAGAAAATATTTTGCTGTTGTTTGTGTGTATGCGATTAAAAATGCAAAGTTTACATTGAAATATGAAGTGAACTATTGTCAGAACACCTGAGAGCAAGTTATCACCAAGGTTAGAGAATAAATGAACATTACATCTTGCTACTTAGCAGGTTGTGCTCATTGTTCCACATTCACAAAACAAATGTATCTCAAAATCTGCAAAGAAAACAAAAAACCCAGAGGAACCAGTTCATTGGTATCATAAGCATCTGTGCGCCATTGTAAAGGTACATTATCCTTTATTCAACCATGAAATGAAACTATGCATAAATAATTTGGTCAGCCACTGCAAACATTTTTAAACATTTTGCTGAAAAGAGGTTTTGGGTTCAACAAAGTTTTATATTTATAAACCGTGTTTTATTTGAAATCAGTTGAATCAGTTCTGGAGTCAAAATTAAGCAGAATTATTGTATCAAAATATAAGATCATGAAACAAAAAGTGTGGATCCCCCAACAAATATTTTAGGAGATAATATTAAATCAAATTTTGATTTATAGGTAAACATAACATTTTTGTAAGTTTTAATTATTTTGCCACACTTCATTAGCATTTAAATGTATTATTTTTCTTATCCAAAAGCTGTTATGAATTTCACTCCTTAACTGTATTATAAAATACAGCAATATATATTGTCCATGTTTCAGTGAGATATGCACATCTTTTATAGAAGTGGGTGTACTCATTTATGCTGTGCACTCCAAAAAATACTTAGAATAATCTTGTAGGTGAAATTTAAAACCTTAATTTGAGTCACATCATCATTAAATCATCTGCACCTCTAATGGATATCACAGAAATAATATTTTGTTAGAATAGTGACAGCTAAAAGATGTACAAAATGCGTATTTTTACATATACTTACGTATACTTTTTTGGCAGGATTAAAATACAAAGGCTTTTTATATAATCTTATAACATTTATAACCGAAATATATTTTAATTATCGTTAAATGAAACATAGGGGCCCTCGGCTGGGTTAGTTGGCGTTTCTGTGTGGAGTTTGCATGTTCTCCCCGTGTTGGCGTGGGTTTCCTCCGGGTGCTCCGGTTTCCCCCACAAGTCCAAAGACATGCGGTATAGGTGAATTGGGTAAGCTAAATTGTCCGTAGTGTATGTGTGTGAATGAGAGTGTGTGTAGATGTTTCCCAGTGATGGGTTGCAGCTGGAAGGGCATCCGCTGTGTAAAACATATGCTGGATAAGTTGGCGGTTCATTCAGCTGTGGCGACCCCAGATTAATAAAGGGACTAAGCCGAAAGGAAAATGAATGAATGAATAAATGAAACATTACCAGTTTGACTTACTCTTATCACTGAATACATGAGATATTCATTCATTCATTCATTTTCATTTCGGCTTAGTCCCTTTATTAATCTGGGGTCGCCACAGCTGAATGAACCGCCAACTTATCCAGCATATGTTTTACGCAGCGGATGCCCTTCCAGCTGCAACCCATCTCTGGGAAACATCCATACACACCCATTCACACTCATACACTACGGACAATTTAGTCTACCCAATATCACCTGTACCGCATGTCTTTGGACTTGTGGGGGAAACTGGAGCACCCGGAGGAAACCCACGCCAACACAGGGAGAACATGCAAACTCCACACAGAAACGCCAACTGACCCAGCCGAGGCTCGAACCAGCGACTTCTTGCTGTGAGGCGAACGTGCTACCCACTGCGCCACTGTGAGGCCTACATGAGATATATATTTTATAAACAAAAAAAAGTCAAATCTTGCCACAAAGCAGCTTATGCTTATCGCAATCCTTAAAAAAACAAGCTCAAGAAAGTGGTTCGTTGCCATCTTAAGCCTCTGTCCATCACTTTATGGGTATATTATAATTTTTTGATGCATGAAATGAAAGTATGCATAAATAATTGTAACTTTTTTTAACATGTTGATAACAGCAAAATTATGGTCATACCTTTCCCTAAATTATAATAAGTAGTAGATTGTTTTTTTCATCAGAGATCCTAATATACTACAACACCAAATCAAAAAACGTTTATGGATAGTATGGAAAACGCGAATAAAAAAAGGAAGTTGTGATTTCCAAATTTACTTTGAATTATATTTCACTGCAGACGATAAGAGCACAAAATATTTCATGTTTTGTTTGGTCAACTTTATTTCATTTGCAAATATACATCCTTTCCTGTCATTCAGACCTGCAACACATTCCAAAAAAAATCGCCAGTTGCATTGAAAGAATCAACATTCATCTATAAGCAATGTCACCAAATGGGCTCAGGACTACTTTGGCAAACCTTTGTCAAGTTTCACCATACCTAGTTACATCCACAAATGCCAGTTAATGCTGTACTGTGCCAAAAGGAAGCCCTATCTGCAACAAGTCCAAAAGTCAGGGTCTGTCGTGCTGTATGGGGTTGTGTAAGTGCCCTTGGCAAAGGTAACTTGCACTTCTGTCATGGCACCATTAATGTAATGTTAACATAACAAAGTCCTGGCTGCGGAGGAAGAGGATACTGGTACTTGACTAGCCTGCCTGCAGTCCAGACCTGTCTCCAATAGAGAATGTGTGACTCATTATGAAGCACAAAATGCGACAATAACCCTGCACTGCAACTTAAGACTAAACGTCTTTTAAGTGTTGTGAAAAGGAATGGCAACATTACAAAGTGGTATATGCTTTATTGTTCCAACTTTTTTTGTTGTTTTTTTTTTGTTGCAAGAACCAAAATTGCAATATGTTTATTTTAAAAAAAATGGAATGTATGTTTATTAAAAATAATAATAATACAATACAAAAACAATAAAAATCATGAGGAACACATTTAAAAATATTTGTTGTATTGTCTGCAATGAAATACAATTCAAAGTAAATGTATAAATGTCTACTTTCTTTCTTTTTTTTTTTTATTTGCACTTTCCATACTGTGCCAGCTTTTTCTGATGTGGGGTGGTACATATACTTTAACATGTTTTTGTATTTCAGACATTGTTCAGACTCACCAAACAGGATCATACAAACGGTTTCATTTTCTGAACAATGATAGATGACCTAAAAAATGCATGAGCCATATTTTTTTAATAATTTCCTGCATGGACTGTTTTATTAAAAATACTATTATTGAACTAATGAATTATATTGGATCTCTTAGTATTAAATCTAAATACTTAACCACTAATTTGAATGCACACATACAAAAATATTACTTTGTAAATTTGTAAGTTGAACTACCATTGTAACTTTCAAACTACTCTAAAAGTTACATTTCACCATGGTAAAGAGGTGCTAAATTCATTGTGCCTTTAAATCAAGGCATCTGGGCATGTTTGATGATTTTAAATGACCTGTTACTACATGCAGGAACTTATAAATTAATTTCTGTTAAGATACTGTGTTATGGCTGCCAAAAAACATTTACTTAATAGAAGTTTTATATTTATCATAATGTTTGTGAAGTCCTCATCTTGTTGATGTTGTTGTTTGTCATTTTCTGATGATAAAAGAGTAGTTTAAACTAATTAACATATATCTGGATTATACAATTTATACTCCAAAACAGTGCCTTTAAACTTGAGTAAATTTGTTTACATTTATTATTAACATTAAGTCCACGTGAAATGAAATTTCACTTTTATTTTACTAGAGAACATTCTTAGTCCAAGAGAGTGAACAATTCATCTGTGCAAGTGAATCCATTGTAATAAAAAAAACTTTGTTTCGGTAATATTTAATCGAAATATAACCATTTGCTTTCATTCTGTAATGGCAGTCCTTGTCTGATGAGTTTGAGTGAAATCAATGTGGGTCACTGTTTTTCAATCGCTGTTTTTCTTCAGTATCAGTACAGTCACATCAATATGGCGGCAGTAGTTGTGCAGCAGGTTCTCAATAAACCTCAGGAAACTGTCTGGAATTCAGGAATATGTGACTGTTTCGATGACTTAAAATCTTGTAAGTATAAAACTCAAATTTAGAGGAGTAGTTGACTTCCAGAATGAAAATTCGGTCATCATTTACTCACAGTACTCTTGTTCCAAACCTGTATAAGTTTCTTACTTCTGTTCAATACAGAAGGTGATATCCTGAAAAATGCTGTCAAACCTCACCATTGACTTCCGGAATAGGAATGGAAATACTATAGAAGCCAACAGTGAGCATTAACTGGAAGTGGAAGTCAGTGGTGGCCAGTCATTCTTGTGAACTACTCCTTTTTAACGGCCTTCTAATAAATATTGCAGCCCATTAGTATACTGCTTGTTAGAAATGATCTTAATGTCATGTTATGTGTGTCAGGCTGCTATGCGTACTGGTGCTGTCCATGTTTTGCCTGCTCCACTGCTGGTGAGTTTGGGGAGAGCACCTGTCTGCCTCTGGTGGATATACTGGGACCCGCTGTCATGGCCAGTTTTGGAATTGCATTTTGTGTGCCACCTGTGACTATGTCATTGAGGGTGGCGATTCGACACAAATATAACATCAAGGTAAGTTTATTGTGATACTATGGAAGCTTGTTTCTGCCATGGAATACTTTTTTTGTTCTGAATTGTAACTTCATATCACGCAATTCCAACTTTTTTTGTTGTCGTTGTTGAGGCTTTATTTTGCCAGTTTATTGGCAATCTCACAATTCTGGGTTTAATATTAATATCAAAATTC
This sequence comes from Danio choprae, assembly GCA_903798125.1. Taxonomy (NCBI): domain Eukaryota; kingdom Metazoa; phylum Chordata; class Actinopteri; order Cypriniformes; family Danionidae; genus Danio; species Danio choprae. The sequence continues at coordinate 6,545,198 of CAIGQW010005633.1, read as the reverse complement.
TTATTCACACTGTTTTCATTACAAACTGGAATTCTTGTCTCGCAATTATGAATTTTATATATATATTTTTTAATCAGAATTTCTTGGAATTGTAGCTTTATCAGTCATTCTATTTATAAGAAACCCTGAACTGCAAGATGTCAACACTCTGTTGTGAAATATAAATTCTACATTTGAGAATACACAAACAAATTGTGAGACCTTTTTGCAGTTTCTTATTTATCTTGCAATTCTGACCGTTTAACCAAAACTTATTTCTGTTTATTTCTTGCAATTGTGGGTTCATAAAGGCTTTGTCACAATTCTGTAAATAAACCAAGATTTCAAGAAACAAACAGATATTTCTGAAAATAGTCTAATTGCCTAGATTTGTACTGGCAATTCTGACTTTTTATTCAGAATTGCGACCTTATTTTTAAGGTCTTGTTTATTTATTTTTTTGCCCATTGTTTTTTGACCATCTCACTATTCCGCGTCTATAACTCGCAATTCTGTTCAAGACTTTCAATCGAAAAAAATAAAATCTGAACAGCGAGATGTTTACTCACAAGTGTAAAATATAAACCCAATTATGAGAACCGTGAGATGCAAACGTGCAGTTCTGGATGAAACATCCATCTGTTAGCAAGTTGTTAACTCACAATTGTTTTTTCTCACTCCAGATTGTTAATTTATATCCTGAAATTCAGACTTTTTTCTAACAAAATTGTGACTTTATTTGTCATCATTGATGGGAACAAGCTTCCATGGGTATTCCTTCACATCTGCACTGAAAGCTAGAAAGCCACAAAACAATAATTTGCTTCTGTTGTAACAGGGCAGTATCTGCAACGATATCGCTGTGTCTTGCTGCTGTGTTTTGTGCTCATGGTGTCAGATGAACAGAGAAATTAAAACACGCAAAAATGCACCAAGCATGATAATAGCCACACAACCACTGGTTCAACAATCAACCACCACAACACAAGTGATCACTTCACAGCAGACGGTTGGAATGACGGCTCCTGCAGTCCAGATGGTGCCGGGTCAACCTGTTATAGCCACAGTTGTTCAATAGAAAGTCATACTCAGGTGTGCATTACACCTAAATAATGTTGATACGCAATGCTTTTTGATCGATATTATAATATCTAATTTGCTTAATCAGAATAAAAGACATATAAATTGTTGGGGTGAATTTGAATAGGAAATGTCTTGGCATTGTTTACTTTTTGTGATACTTTTTCTATGTTTGAGGTTGGAAATCAGAAATATTCAAATGATTTAATATTCAAATAATAAAAAGTACATCTGAGTAAATATTATAATAGAAATCTCCTGTTATGTGTCTATGTCTGTGTTGTCCCTGCTTAACCATGTTTATGTTGTGTCTGAGCACGTCTCAGCCTGTGTTTGTCTGCCATGTGCTCGTCTGTTCCTCCCTCTCCAGCTTCCACGCAATTCCAATTTTCCTCATTGAAAATGGTTTCATGTGTCAAGAGTGTTTAGCAATTTATTTCGTTTTACTTTTAGAGTGAATTTTCTTCATTATTCAAGCCCTATTCAAGTTTCTTAATCGGCGTAAGGAATAACTGCTTAAATTAATTTTGCATCAAAACAACATTTCGATATCTGTAAAGGTGTCTGTAACTTTTGCGAAGCATCAAATCACCGGCATATTAGCCATCAAAATGTGTGACTAACTGCATTATTATTACTTTGCTTTATAAATAAATAAATAAATAAAACAGTATTGAATATTGTGCATGTCTATTTTCATACACAAATTGTATTAAAACTGGGACCTTAAAATAGTACGATCTTTAATGTTCTCTTTAAACCCCTCGGGGAGAGAACACCCCCGTGACAGTTTTTGTACTTTTATTTCTGAGTGTAGATTGCATTTAAAATTAAAGGTTTTAGTTATATATTTTAAAACTTCTAAACTTCTATTAT
>CAIGQW010005633.1:6527825-6542863 GCA_903798125.1 Danio choprae | reverse complement strand
GTAAAGCAGGTAATATATATACTTTTTTTAAAGTATTTTACTATTTTCCCCAGTGTATATAATCTATCGCTTACTATTGTGAGAAAATATCAGCATTCGGTACATATACTTTCAGTATTACCTGCTTTACCCGATCTAATCGTGTTTATATGAAATAAGCCTGTGTTACCGGCTCCAGACCAAGGGGAATCTAGGCCAGCACAAAACTGTGAATGATAAGGAGACAGACACATTATAGCATTGCTTGAGTGCAGTTTAATATATCAAAGATAATAACTTTTTTTCAAAGCTAACACGTGGTACAAAGTGGTCCATAATAAAACCAAACTTGTCTTAATAAGATAAAATTCAAATGTGTCACTTCAATCAATACTCATATTACTCAATGCAATGTAACTAGATTTTCCCTGTGAATGAAAGGCATTAGTACATGAACAAAAATACTCAATACACTCGAATACACTTCTTCCTACTCTGAGATACTGAAGTAATATTACAAATATTAAAAGATTACATTTCTTACCCATATCTATAACATGTATACTTGTATAAATGCAAAAAAAAATTATGCTAATCATTATAATTAAATCAATGCAACCTTCTCCTTCACACCATTTCCAAAATACATTACAGCAGCATTTATATTAACACTTGTTAATATATTTATGAGAAACACAACCAATATAGAAATAAATAAATTTCCCATTAACTCACTTAACAACCTTAAGTTATTGAGAAAACAAATTAAGACATTTTAAAACCAAAAACACAGCACCAAAACATTAAACTTTTCCTATCACTTATTACTATTGAAATTGAATATTTTATGGGACAGTGGTCTGCTTTCACAAACATTTTAGGATAGGATCAATACAAAAATATACACCACATTAACTTAATCTGGCTGACATTCATAACAAATGTTACAATTACAACAATTGTTTAACATGAATGTGTTTAGAAAACGATCTAATACATATTTCTTAAGGCACACATCAATACATGCTGTTCTCATCACTTCAGTTAATCATTAGCTAACCGCTAGCTTCGGCTACTTTTGCTAACCACGAGTGTCTATAATATTTACCATAAAATATTAAATTAAATCAAAAACGAATCAATTTATGAAACTATCACATTCTAACATCTTTTCAAACATTTCTTTAGAGTAAATATTTCACACAGACCACTTTAAATGAGATTTAAAAACAGGTATGGATAAAACAAATTATCCATACCTGTGAATGATAAGGACACAGACACGTTATGCAGTTTAATATGAACTCGAGCTGTCGGTCTCCTAGGTAGCCCACTAACACACCACACTGCCCTCTACAGGTGTGGTGGTGAAATACATCAATCATTTCATTTACTCATAAGAATTAGAACAAGAATAAAACAAACAAAAAATGAAGTAAAGGGTGAGGGTGGGTTAACTTTAACACATTCTGTAGAATAATTTCCCTCTGTCCGTCACACCTGCTCCCGAGAAGGTTTGAGCTTTCAGACCTGCTGCTATGACAACAACTCTCGGATGAGTTTTGAAGAACGAGACTATCCTGGATCGTCTCAAATCGTCAATAACCAAATCCAGCTAATTGAGTAATCCACTTACGAAGAACAGACCCCTGTTCTGTACCTAACCTCTATTAAACATCACCTGCACTTTTTTTTTTAACATTGTAACAGATATTAACATCTAAGTACTGATCTGTAAATTCATGTTAAGTTCTTTTGTAAAGCCTTTATTTCTTGCATTTGCAAGTTTATAGGCAATCTTGCCATTGTTAATAACGCCAAAGCGTGCAATGTGAACTTTTAAATCTGAGAGTATGCACAATATTAACAAAACAGTCTATAACGCTTTCAGTTTATGTCACAGTTTTAAAGAGTAAAAAGAAAGTAGAACTTGGGGGAGATAAACTTTCAGAGTTATAGACTGTTAATTAACTGAAGTTAAGATAGGAACTCTTTATATTTTACAGTTTTGCATTACAAACTAAGAAACATCAGTTAAAATTTAATAGAAGTCCTGTTTTTTTATTCTTTTGCTTTGTAATTGTTAAATGCTGTGTTTGTTTACTCATTGCAATATGCTGCGTAAATGGAAATGAAAGATAATTATTTTTTCTATTTTTGTTTCAAGTTACTCAACACTGTAAAAAATGATACAACAAAAAGTCATGACAACACTTTTTTGTTACTTTTGATTATCAGGTTTCAGCTAAAAAAAGGTTTAGTTATACAAAAGGTTTAACTTTTATAAAGTTTAACTTAATATTTTGGTCAGTTTGACTAACGTAAGTTAAGGTGAGAAAGATTAGAAAACTTAAGACTAGAAAAGTTCATTTGTTTAAACCTAAGACAGCAAAAAAAATGTTGATAGTAAATAGTTCATAACATCACAGCTCTGTTCAATTTGCATATCATGCTGAAGAGAAAAAGGCTGGACTAAGAAATGTTTCGCAATAAAATTCTTTAGCCAAATAGAGGAATTATGTTAAATAAGAGAGATAATCTTTCTTTCCTCAGAAACTGTATGAAGGCTTTTTCTTTTAGGTGGCAACATTTTTCTGAGACGAAAACTGTGTAAGACTCATTTGAGGTATGTAACCATAACAACGAAAAAACGCATGTTTATTTATGAGTTAGCTAGCATGACATATAACAATATTTATAAGAGAACTTGACAGTAAATAAGCCATGTAAAAGTTACTTGTATTAGATAGGAAGAGATATTCATACTGATTGTTTTTGTTATTTTGAGAGAAGAAGAGTGACATGTATGGATACATGTCTTCCGTTTTCCTTTGGACTTCATTACTTTTCTCTTTACCCTCTGGCTATAATGCTGACAAAATCCTGGTTTTCCCTATTGATGGCAGTCATTGGGTGAACATGGAGGTACTGATCTGAATATTCTGAATGACAGATTTAAGTATTTCTGCAAAGTTCACTCTTGTTTATATTGCTTGTAGAGAGTTGCTGTTGTGGAAAAATCTGTAAAGAATTGTTTCTGTTTAAACTGATTTTTTAAAAAGTTGCATTATTTTATATAAGATACAATATGTCAAATTTACCATATATAAAGTTGCAATAATGAAAAAGTCATTATCAACCACACAATAAGAAGTAAACTGAGCAATAAATTTAGCAATTTACCTTGTTTACATTTTTACAGAGGATTAATTTGCACAGAACAATTGTTCATCTAAAGAATAACAACGTGCACTAGCAAAATAAACATCAAACATTTTGATTTCACATGGACTCAAGATAAAAAAAAACAAACATAGGAAACATAATAGGATTTAAAACCTATGTGCACTCTGTTACCACCTAGGTGCTGGTGAAGAAGCTGCAGTCTTATGGACATGAGCTGAGTGTCATTCGCCTGGAGGACAGCTGGTTCATCAATGGCAATTCACCTTACTACTCCTCTATTACAGTGACCCTTAAGAAGAAACTCATAGACCTGGACCTGTTCGAGACAGCAGTACAAAAGATTATTGATGCTCGTAGGAATGGCCCAATAATGGGAGTTCTGGCACAGATGTCTGAATTTATTGGCATCCTGAAGGTGGGTCATGGTGCAAACATTGCTATGCTCACCTCCATGCTAGAAAACAAAGCTATGATGACACAAATAAAGACGGCGAACTATGACTTGATGCTCACTGACCCTGCCATGCCTGGTGGGGTCATTCTGGCACATTACCTTCACCTTCCATTGGTCTATAATGTCCGTTGGATGAGTTTTGGAGAAGGCCACTTTTCCATAGCACCTTCTCCCATCTCCTATGTGCCTGTGCCTGGTTCTGGCCTGACAGATCGAATGGGCCTGTTAGAGCGATCCCGTAACTTTTTACATTATGGGCTGAACCTCATTCAAGAGCGCTGGCTGGTGATTCCCATGTATACCAGCTTGTTGGTAAACCACTTTCCTCCAGGAACTGACCTCCTCACCATGCAGCGTTCAGCAGAACTATGGTTAGTGCGTGCAGATTTTGTATTCGAGTTTCCACGACCTTCCATGCCAAACCTCGTCTACATTGGTGGCTTCCAGTGTCGCCCAGCCAAGCCTCTTCCTGCTGATCTGGAGGAGTTCATGCAGAGCTCAGGAGACCATGGGGTGGTCGTGATGTCTTTGGGAACTCTGATAGCAGGATTGCCCAAAGAAGTCATGGAGGCCATCGCCTCAGCCTTCGCCCAGATCCCACAGAAGGTGATCTGGAGGTTTATTGGACAGAGACCTTCAACGTTGGGCAATAACACCTTACTTATTCAATGGTTCCCACAGAATGACTTGCTAGGCCATCCAAAGACTCGTGCTTTTGTGGCTCATGGTGGCACCAATGGTCTATATGAAGCGATTTATCATGGAGTGCCAGTTTTGGGGCTCCCTTTGCTATTTGATCAGCTAGATAACATTGTACGTCTTCAGGCGAGAGGCGGAGCTCGGATGTTGGATGCAGCTACTTGTAGCACAGAAGAATTCCTTGAAGCTTTGATGGATATCTTAAAGAACCCAACTTATCGACAGAACATGCAGAAGCTCTCTAATTTACATCGAGACCAGCCTTTGCACCCTCTTGATAAAGCAGTATATTGGATTGAGTTTGTCCTGCGTAATAAAGGTGCACCCCATCTGCGTGCTGAGGCCTACAACATGTCTGAGTTCTCCTACTACTGTCTGGATCTGGTCATGCTGGTTCTCTTCATGCTTCTGGTGCCTTTGGCAGGTGTTTATACAATATGTATAAGAAGACCAAAAAGACAAGCAAACAAGACTGTGAGAGATGGCAACAAAAATGGAAAAAAGTAAAAGGTTAAATGAGTCTGTTATTGCTTCGAAAGACAGTAATAATATTCCCATGCCAAAACTAAGACAAAGAACAATATAAATGTGGTAAATACTGTAGGATAGGAATCCTTCAAAATCCTTCTTTCAGTATTATTATAGTTAACTAATACTAAGGAGGCTTTCACACTGGACTTATCTGTTGTGTTCTGGGACTGAGTGCCATGTCTTTACAGTTTTTAAATAGTAGGAAAGCACCATAAAACTAACATTTAAAACAGTAATTATTATAAATCTAAAATAAAATTAAATAGGCATATTGTATGAAAAATCCAAGCTTAAACCTGAATAAATAAATAAATAAGTAAATAAATAAAGCTGCATTTAACTAGGAACAGAACACCAAAAAGATTATAGAAATACATAAGAAATATACTAAAACAATCCAAAATTAAAATAAAAATCAAAATATAAATACATTTCAATGAATACTGCTTTTTTATTTGTCTTTTCTTTGTTATAACAGTAAAATAGAAGGAGGGAGACAGTAAAAGGACTGAGCCAGACCAGACCTGAAGCCCAGGTCTACACACAATCACATTTTAGATCTTTTCACGCTTTACATTTTTTAAACTCTAGTCTTGGGAAACCAAATCCTTGGGATAACCATTATTTCTGGCTATTCATTTTCTGATCATTCTCACTTGACATGATTTAACCCTGGGTTAAGAGTTATTTGCATATTTGTGGTGTCAGTGTCACTGACTGTATGAATACAGCATGTGACCTTTTAGCAAAAAGGCAAATATTATATTCTCCTGACTACTATGAAGTTGTATTCGTGAATGGACTTTTTGGACTATAAAGGTCAGAATAAAACTTTTTTCTTCACTTAAATTCTTCTGCATGTTCTATCACTTTCAACCTGAATGGTTTATTTAGAACCATGTTTTTCATTTACCCATAACATTTTAACATGCTTTGTTTCACAATGCACATGTTTGGTACCAATGTGAGGTCAACAGCATTAAAAATGTGCTAAACCCTCCAGAGCAATGTTTCATAACCCTGAATGAAAATTGGTGCTGAACCACATTTAAATAAATATTCAAAGTTATATTGAGCACAGCAATAACCCAAAGTTAAACATAGTGTGAACAGCTATTTTGTGTCCGACTATTGCAGACTATCTTATTTCTCTTTCTTTCTTTCTTTCTTTCTTTCTTTCTTTCTTTCTTTCTTTCTTTCTTTCTTTCTTTCCTTGCTTCCCTTTAATTCTTTTTAATTCTTTCCTTAAGCTCTTGCAATTCCCTGCAAAGACTAAACTTTATGCTGATGATTAGGTACAGATCCCTTCCTGGAATCCTTAACATTTATTGTAATCCCCTTTTGCACATAGCGCATTTAAGAGCATTTGTAAAAAAGAAAAAAGGTAAGTCACCGCTTGCATGATGTAACTGTACGCAAGATGTGAACGAGTGGTTAAGGCCAGGTTGTATAAACTAGTCAGTCTAGTCAAGATGTGACATGCAGTTCCAATTTTCCATCTGATCATTAGTAACTCAAGCAATAGAACAAACTGATTGCCACCATGGCTAATTAGCAATGTAATGAATAACGAATGGTTAAAAAAAACATCTTTTATTAGAATCCAGAACATCAGGTTTTGTTTGGACATGATTTGATTTTCTTTTCTTTTTTGAAGACGATCACCAGCAGGTGGCACCATAGATATATTCATAGTGTGGTTTAGAATCATTTCTTCAATCCAAATCAGGTTATATGCTATTTTACTTCAGGCTAATGCTTATTTATACACTGTACACAAAAATTCTTTAAAAATCAATTAATCACAAACCTACCAAAATGATGTGTGTCACATCACTTTCTTTTTCCCAGCCAGACTAGGAACAATCTTTTCTTCAGATATGTGGCAGGAGATAGCTGGAAACGCATGCAGGGACAGAATGATAAAAAGTAGACAGGCAAGGATGAGAGAGCTCTAACTGATTGAGGGGACATTAGCCTGGGCTGTACTCGCTAATGTATGCTTCTAATGACTCGTTATCTCATTATCAATCTTATTCTCGCTCATCTTTTCTTTTCCTCACTCTCTCCCCTTCCTCTATCTCTCTATCTCCTCCCAATCGACCAGCAATGATGGGAATAGCAATTAGGACGCTAGGCTGCCAAATGGCTATTTTAATTAGCCTTTCTTAGCAAAAGAGAGAGAGAGGGGTGGGACGAGAGAGCGAAAGGAAGAGAGCGGGAGAAAGAGACTAATGTTCTTCATAAGTGCTACAGATTAGAAGGTCATTAGGCTTTTGCTTGAATTAATGATTAGGAATTCCTGCAGGTCACAGAAACTTATTACACAAGCCTACTTAACATTAATAGAACCATCCTATTTGTGTTAAACACAAAGAAATTAAAACTAAAAACCAATTACAGAGTGATGACATTGTCTTTCGCCCTCCCTCTGGTCACCCATAACAGAAAACTCTCTGGATAGTAGCCAGAAACTCTGTAGTCGCACGAGGACAGATTTTCGCGGTTTCTAAAAGCTCTCTCCCGCTTCATTCTTTTCCTGGTTTACTCCACGATTTTCTAAGGTTCGTTTTCCTCTCAGCTTTCAATATAACTGCTTTTCCACTGTGCTCCGTCATCCTCAGCAAACTGTTTCTCCGTTGCTTCCCGCTCATTGTGGTACGTAATTTTCCTCAAAAGCACATTGCAACATTCTTGTGTGTTATTTGTTCATTTGTGGCTTGTTTGGGACACGGACTGGTCTGGCGAAAATCTCTTCAGAGGCACTATCCATCCCAAAAGAGATAGACTACTCATTTTTCAGTTCTCTCTTATCCCCCTGACGCATAAAATCGGCAAATATACACAAACATAAGACCTGCCTTTTGTACACATAGCTAGTGAAAGTAGGCCTACGGAACAAATGCGTAGGCTATAGATGTTGTACAAAAAATGTATACATCATAAAATGATGGTTAAAAGTATGCCACAGGCTTCGAGTGATTTGTGCTAGGAACAAATTCACTATTCACAGTGATTATCTTTCCCTCCAGTGAGCTGTTAACTGCTGCAATGATTCAACGAATCAGTCAGTTAAACTGAAGAACCGAGTGAATTTGATTCATTAACAAATCCTTCAGTCTGTTTACTAAAGGAATTTAGAAAGATGCAATAAAAAAAATCTGACTTAAAAGGACACTCAGGAAGAATTGCTTCTAAACAGTGTCATATTAGACAAGCAACAGATTAAAAAGTCATCGTGGGATCAATTTAAAAGATTAGACCACAAAAAAAAGACATTATATTTACTCACTGTGGTAGGCTATTTTTTAATGTCCCTCTCACTCTCATTCATAATGTCAGTCAGTAAATGGCATCTGGAATTAAAGGGATAGTTCGCCCAAAACCGAAACTTCTGTCATCATTTACTCACCATTCACTTGGCACAAACTTGTTTGAGTGTCTTTATTCTGTTCAACACAAAATAATATATTTGGAAAAATGTTAGAAACTGCTATGCATTAGCTATAGTATTCTCTTTCGTACTGTATATGGCAATGGTTACTGGCATCTAACATTTTTCAAAATATCTTATTTTGTGTTCAACAGAAAAAACGAGCATCATAAAGGTTTGTAACAACTTAGTAAATAACAACTAGTAAATGTAATAATTAGCATTAATTAGTATGATCTCATTTGTACATTTTCACATGATCTGTTTTTGCCTCCAATGTGCTTATCTTTAGGGTGGGATTAAGGATTTCTTTAGCATAGTTGTGCAATTGTGTTCAAAATTGCAAATTCATTTGAATTAGCCACTAATTTGCCAAAATGCAAAATAACTTCATTTTCAAGGCCTCACAGTGGCGCAGTGGGTAGCACGTTCGCCTCACAGCAAGAAGGTCGCTGGTTCGAGCCTCGGCTGGGTCAGTTGGCATTTCTGTGTGGAGTTTGCATGTTCTCCCCGTGTTTACGTGGGTTTCCTCCGGGTGCTTCGGTTTCCCCCACAAGTCCAAAGACATGCAATATAGTTGAATTGGGTAGGCAAAATTGTCCGTAGTGTATGAATTGTCCGTGTGTGTGAATGGGTGTGTATGGATTTTTCCCAGTGATGGGTTGCAGCTGGAAGGGCATCCGCAGTGTAAAACATATGCTGGATAAGTTGGAGGTTCATTCCGTTGTGGCGACCCCAGATTAATAAAGGGACTAAGCCGAAATGAAAATGAATGAATGAATGAATGAACTGATGTAAAGATGTAGTAAAGATTAGTGAATAACAACATAAATTTTGTCCTAAATCCTATTTTGAAGTCATATGATTTATCTTGAATTCTCCAGTTCTGCATTGTATTTTGCATATAAAAATATTCTCACATTTTGGCCTTCACAATTACAATCGTAACAATAATCACAACATTCCAACTGTGTTGTATTTAAACATCACAACAATTCCTGTGGCTGTACATTACGGTCATATTTGTATAGTGTCCCTCACTTTTCTTTCTTTCTTTCTTTCTTTCTCTCTGTCTCCTTCCTTCTCTTCTTTATCATGACGTGCCCCGAGGTTATGATTGTTATGATTTATATCGGACTGTTCTGAGATCTCTCTGTTTCTCTGCCCTCTGTCTTCATCTCTCTTTAGCTTTCTCATTCCTCCTCTCTCCTTTCTAATCAGTTCTCCTTGCATCCCCCCAGGTCGATTTGGGGAGTAATAATGAAAGAGATTTAACCCTTTAATGCTAAACTGCTCTGACCCCGAACACCTTCAATCCACCACACACGTGAACTGCTATAAATAAATAAATACATATTTAGCTGTGTGTCACACAGCAAGTGCTGATTGCAATGAAAAATATTCAATGTAAAGCATCTTTTTTTATTCCTGTCCAAATGTTTCACTCCCATGGATGTGGTGTTTATTTGGATGTGGTTTTAGATCTTCGTCCTTCTGTGATTTTGTCTACATGCCCGTCTGTCTGTCAGACACTCGGTCTGTGCATTTAAACCCCTGATGACGTCACGCATAAACAGAATATCTTCCCACCTAATTATGTGCTGTTAATTACAAATTTGGACTAATGTGCTTAATTAGACGAACATCATTTGCTCTCAGATACAGGACGTCTTTTTTTTATTTGGAAAATTATCTCTTTAACAAACAATATGACTTAATTGCAGACATTTGCATAAACAAATGAGCTAATTAATTACAACCAAGCACTTCCTGATGAGTCGAAGGACAATGAGACTCCAAATGTTTTCCTCAGGGATGTGAAGGGAGGGAGTGAGCGAGCGAGCAAGCGAGAGAGAGAGAGTTTAAATGAAAGTTTATGAGCTTGTGAGCATGCTAATATGACTCTCTGAGCATGAGGAATTATGTATGTGTGAGAATTTGCTATAAATGTCCAGATAAATAAGTTTAAGTAGCTTACTTATCGGCTGTGGTGGTTCGGCTCTGGCAATATATCTCCGGATGGTATCGGTGTAACACTTAAAATCCCTTATTCCCTCTCTACATTCATCTCTCTCGTTTTCCCCTCTATCTCTTTTTCTGGAGGGTTTGTAGATAGAAGGGCCTCTCCCCTCCTTTTCTGTGTTGGAATTTAATATGCAACTTTTTATTGGAAAACAATCGTGCGTGCCTGCGTGAATCCTGACCGCAATATATCTGTTAGTGCAACTAATCCGATCAGGCCAGAGAGGGCTATTTATCACTGCAAATCCAGGGCATTTCAGCCCACATTTTATTATTTTAATATATTTCTCAGCTATTAAATCACCAAAATGATGAATTAGAACTGTCTGCCACGCTTTCAGCTGCATGACAGAAAATGATGCACTACCCAATTTGAGTGGTCATTTGGACTTTTTAAAGACAAAAAATGATACAGGAAAAAGTCCAATATTTTTGTGTTGTTACGTCTCTGGCAGCCCATTCCTCCGTCTCCCCCCTCCTCTCGCTGGCTGTTTTTAATAAAACACTCTAAGTGAGCTTTATTGCTGTGTTAGAGAGGGCAGGATCACAACTATCTTTAATATACAGCCAATTACCAAACGCACACAAACATACACGCTAGCACACATACTTAATGTGCACACAAAGACAGGTACACAGACACACAACTTTGTCTCTTAATCATTGCAGGCAAACATTAACAAATATTCAATCTGTATGCACCCACACTTCAAACCATTGAAAACAGGAATTTATGTTAGGTTGCCAGTTACCTGCAGAGGGGTGAAAATGTGAATGGAAACACACATTTTAACTTCCTTTAAATCTCATACAACAATATTTACATGCATTCAGCTCTTCATTTGCAAGGTATATTTCTTCCTCTTCATTCTGTTTTTGTTCTTTGTGAATAATGGGCTCTACTAACATACACTTTATATGTTTGACCAAAATAATATATATTTGTATTATTATTATTAAGAACTTAAGTGGTATCTTAATCTGTTACATCAGTCCTTATATAAAAAGAAAATGTAAATAATAATAATAATAATAATAATAATAATAATAATAATAATAATAATAATAAATTGTTAGTCATGTTTATCTACTGATAAGGAATGTGTCTAGCAGTGCAAATTCTTGGTCTAAAGAATTCTTTTTAGAAGAATTTTATAAAACCAAAAATTCAGCTGGGTGAATGGGAATAAATAAAGCAATAAGGAGAAAATATTACAAAAATTTTTAAAATAGTATTATTGCTGCAAAGCATTGCAGCACGATTGAATACATTGTAAAATAACATTTAAAATACATTAGAGACAACACAGATGTGTTGACCAATAATCAGTATCATCCGACAAATGAAAAACAGACAATTGTCAGGGCCTTGTCTGTTAATTAAAACAGTGGGAAAACATCGAATCTGTGTATAGAGACAAAGTTTGTGATGGAAGTGATTAAACAGCTTTTTGTAACCTTTGTACGGGTCAAATATTTGCAAGTTTTGCAAAACATTTAACAACCAATCTCATTATGTAGAAGTGCTTTTGTTTGTGCTGAGTGAGTGTGAGTAAATTACTTTTAAGAATTCATTCAATGTTAATATAAATTAAGAACTTTCAAAATTTCATAAATGAATTAATCATGTTAATTTGTGTAATCTTTTCTTAGTCTTAGAGACCAGCTACCCTGAAACAGCTGTAGAGAATAAAGCGAATGTGGTGAGAATATTTGCAAATGTTTCAAAATGGTATCTTAAACCATAATTATGTTTAAAGAAGATATAAAAGGCAGAACCACCCAAATCTGTTTCTCAGTGCAGATAAGCCTATAACTGAAAAATCAGTCTACTGGCATATCGGTTGCTAAATTTAGGCAATAAAAATCACTGCTAGCTAAAATTCCATTGGATTACACGTTAGATTACATTTTAGATTACATAGGTAGATTACAAAACGGGCTAAATAGGTGTTTTCGAGCTGCATTCCACTTTCTGTTAAGAAACTAATTTGAGAAGTATTGTTGCATAATTATTTATCTCTTTAAATCTTACAAGTAGCCTAGCCTATATCACAAATGAGTTTTATTTATCCAAAAGACTCGAAAATTATAGACAACTCCCATAAAACGTTCGCTTATATTAAATCGCTTAATATAAGAACTGTACGGTCTGCTTCACCACCGAGACTCATCACATCAGCACATCGCAGCTTCAAGCACTTAATCTGCCAAGTACACAATAATTACTAATTACCTATTAACTAATTACTCTGCATCCAGCATCTGAAGGCAATCAAAATTGCATTAAGAGCGTTGTATCTCTTGTCCACTGCCGGCCCCCGCCGCCCCTCCTCTTTTACTGCGGTATTACCCTGCCCGCTCCAGTAGGGGGCGTCAGTGCCGCAGGTGGGTGGTGGGGCACATACTGCTCTGGGACAGCTGGCTAAAGCCTTCAGACCCCATGAGTCCTCACACTAATCAGCTCAGAGCAGCCAGAATCAATTAGCACTAGGAGGGGGGGTTGGCGGGTTGACGGGGGGAGACCCACAGAGGACGACTGGCCCCACACCTGGCCTGTCTCTCTCTTTCTCATCTAACGCACTGCTCTTGTCCATTCAACTATCCATCCATCCATCCATGCGGATCCTCTTCTGAGTTGTTTTTTTTTTTTTATTGCCCATCACACTGACTCTCCCTCTTGCTCTACCTTTTAAAGATGTGTGTTAATAACTTTTAAATAGTCTGGCAGCATAGGGCCGCAGGGCTGGTTACTCACCTTATTGCTCTCCTCTTCTCTCTCGTACGTTCATAAAGTAGCTCTATCTCTCCCTCCTGTACTCATTCACCTGTACACCCCTTCCCCTGCCCACACCCGTGTCCATTTCTCGCTCTCAATAATAGCGAAAAATAGTTTTGAAAAGCATTATGGGATTGGAGAACCTCCCCATTCTACTTCAGCTAATCTATTCCTCAGTGCTGCTCAGAGAGTGTAAATGATATTTTAGCATGTTCATAAAATAACGTGATATATTCACAGAACAGCACATCCCAGTTTACGGTTCACACTGTCATCGTCTCTAACTCAAACAGAAGCATTACACTGAAACAAATTATTGCACGGGAATAACACACGCGGCAATGGGGATTTATTTTCCTTTTTTACAAACTCTATACATCAAGAGAGGTACAGTGTGATACAGACAGTATTGTATGTATCGTCGACACGTCAATGGAAGCTTGTTTCTTCTGCCACAGAAAAATAAGATACTGCTCATTTGTGTCACTAACGTATTCTTAGACGATGCTAATAACGAAATTGCGAGAAAACCTACATTCAAGCAAGAAATATTCTCAATTCTGTGTATTCAATGTTTTGTTTTGTTTTTAATTCCGAGGAAAATAAAATAAACTCTTTTGGATATTCATAGTTCACCCATATCGTGCAATTATTTTGCTTTTATATCTTAAATCAGAGAGATAGAATCTTTAAAGGGAAATGTTATAATTGTATCAAAAGTCGCAAAACTCTATTAAAAATAAAGAATATGTGTTTTAATGCTTTTAAACGTGTCAGTAAAAAATATTTTTTATTAGAGTAAAGTTTTCCACCGTGAAAAAAATCTTTATGCAAATAAATATATATATATATAATTTTCTCTTATTATTATTAATTTTTTTTACTAATGTACGGTTATTTGTTTATTTTTCCGTGGCTGGAACAAGCTTCCATACTTGTTTGAACACACACAAGCAAAGTGCAGTCGGCCCGAAAAATGTTTTATAAACACATGTAGGCTATATTGATGATAAATCAATAACGTCTGTGCTTCCGAGTCGACAGAGACGCTGACCAGCAGGTGTCAGTCTGCGTTCCAACCACCGACCGCATGGAGCAGATGGACGGACAGGGCTACTTCTCAACTCCGAACGGCACGGTGCACAGCATTCCCCTCGCCCAGAAAGGGGGAACCACGAAACGGGAAAAGTTGAAAGAGCGGAGGGATGGAGAAAGGGATGAATCGAGGAGAGGGAGTTGAAGATAGCCTTCTCCTACTCTCACACTAATTGCGTTTTCCCTGAGCAGAATTGAGTTCCAGAGAAAGAGAGAAAGGCCAGAGGCTTTTCATAATTGTATCGACAGGAAAATGAATATGATGAATGGCGTTCATTCAGCGCGGCCAGGATTTATTGTCTTATCCTCCGGGCGTTAATCGCTCTGAAAAGTGGGGAGGAGGGAGAGAGACGAGAGGAGAAGGAGATGGAGAGAGAGAATAACTAAATTCCAAACCCCTGTCCTGACAGTCGTCTCCCAAACTTATGTCAACTTGCAGAACACAGTTATTGTCAACTCTGTTGTGGCCACCTGGAGCCCCGCCCACGTTCTTTGATTGACACCAGAGGCTCGCCGTTCACCTCTGGGACATTTTCAATGCTTCTAAAAAAAGGCTTCTAAATCTAATTAATGGTATTTTTTATTTTAAATTCGCAATAATTCTGAATGAAGGTTATATCGGAGATTTCAGAAAGAAAGAATGCAGAATCGTTGAAAAGCACCCTGTGCCATTTTTTTCTGTTTTTCTGTCGCAAACCAGTTTTTTTCCACATTCGGTTCACACACACACACACACACACACACACACACACACACACACACACACACACACACACACACACACACACACACACACACACACACACACACACACACACACACACACACACACACACACACACACACACACACACACACAC